>JAUCMS010000128.1:1089856-1103637 GCA_032357445.1 Enteromius radiatus | reverse complement strand
AGCCTGTTCGTATCATGCCCTCAATTTTTTCCTGTGTTCACATTCCAAGTGCCATAACAGTCCACATATTACATATCTTTCCGATGAAGCTCTGATTTTTTAAAAATATTAAAAAAAAAAAAATTCCGGTCATAAATGACCGTGGAAGGCAAAAGGGTTAAAAAAAAATAAGATTCCCAATGCACACGAACTTCCCAGAATACTGTGTGCCCTGTTGGTTGCGGTATGTTTAATTAGCACATTTGTTTTTTTAATCCATTTTTTAATGATTTAATCTTTCTAAAATATTAATTAAAATAAACATAATTATATATTTTTAATTATATATTTAAAAAAAAAACAATCCCCGGCGATGACTAGATGTAAATATGGATTAGGGCTACACAATTATGACACAAATCATAATTGTCGATTATTTCCTTAATATTGTAATTACGATTATCACAATTAACACTGAATGATGTTTATGCAACTGCATGCCATATTTTAGCATGAACTAAAAACCTTTATTTTCTATAGTCTTAACCTCAAATACCAATTATACATTGGATTGGTTTATTCTTTAAATAAAAAAAGCAAAGCTATGGATGGTATTATAATGTTTAACTAAAACTAAATTTAAAACAATGGAAACACCCTTAAAATAACCTGAAGAAAGAAAAAACACATCTTAGGCACACAGTGGACTTGCGGTTAATTGCCCTAATATGGATGTGCACACTTTATTTGATGTCTTTTGGACTGTTGAACCGAAACACCACCTACTCCCAATCTAAACACAGCACGTATAGTTTTTAATATAACTCCGACTGGATTGGTCTGAAAGCAGAAAGTCTTCCTGTACACCTAGGATGAATCATGGGCTGATGTAATGTTTGTGTGAACTGACCCTTTACTGTTGTGTGTGTGTGTGTGTGTGTGGTTCAGGGTGTGATTAATAAGATGGGAGCGGGTCACGTGGGCTGTCTGGTTCATGGCTGCTTTAACGCGTCGGTGGTGAAGCCCAGTCTGCTGAGCTCAGAGCAGTGGAGGGACTCTGGACTGAGTGTCGGACAAACCCTGGAGTTTGAGGTCTCCCAGCTGGACGCAGACGCTGCGGGAGTTCTGCTGATCCGAGGACGGCTGGAGAGGGCCAGGTACACTGAACACATTGAACATTTTTACATGGAAACAACTCTATTAAAGGAATTGGGGATGTCAATTTTCGGTCATTTCCACAATCAATCGTCGTTCAAGTGCTAGTCTAAATAAAAGGCTAGTAGCAGGATATTAAATTGAATAGATGAAACCGATTAATCGACCATGATAGCTTTAATCGAGGGCATCTCTTATCAACAAGTAATCGGTTAACGATTAATGGTTGACATCCCTAAAAGGAATAGTTCAGGCATAATTGAACATCCGCAGGACGTCTCTGATGTAGATGAGTTTGGAGAAATGCATCATTCCTTCACTTGCTCTGCAGTGAATGGGTGCCGTCAGCTGAGAAAACATCCCAATGATCCACACCACTCCAGTCTTGAAAAGCTAAAAGATGTGTTTGTAAGAAACAAATCTATTGTTAAGATAATTTACTGTTGCTTTCAGCTAAAATATGAGTCCATAATCTTTAATAACACTTCTTCTAGAAAAAAACGTGATCTCGTCTCACTGGAGGAGGTGTTTTCGTGGATTATGGACTCCTATTTTAGCCAGAAGCAACAGTTTGAAGTTTAAAACATCGTAATGATGGATTTGTTTTTCATTAATTAGCTTTTCTCTTCACACAATGTTAACTGATGGACTGGACTGCTGTGGATTATTCTAATCTTTGTTTTAGGTTTTTTCTTTTTTTTAGAATTTTGAAATCTTTTAAAATTTCAGAAACCGTAGTAATTCATATTAAATGGTTTCATTTTAGTCCTTGTTTATAAAGAAGAATTGACTAAATAAGTGGTGTTTAACTTGTATACAACCTTTCTTAAGTTGATTATTAAGTGAATGATTAAATGTGTATTTTTGGTTTTCCTGGAAAAAATTTAATCAATTTAATTTCTGTATTTTTGTTAAATAAATAAGTAATAATATAAAATTGTTTGCTTATTGGCAGGAGAACAGCTTAATGTTGCACATATTTGTTTGTTTGTTTATTCACCTTTTTCATTTTACTTGATTTTTTTTAATAGTCAAAAGTTTTGAAATGACAGTGTTGTAGTACATCTGCTTGATGCTCCTAAATTTTTTTTTCCCCCATTAATATCACTCAACCTTTATATCATGTACAGCTTGTATGCATTGCTAGAAAAGCAGAAAAAAATTGTCAAAACTTTATTTTAAGGTGTCCTTGTTACACATTACATGTAATTACTATTATAATAATTATGCATGATTACATGTAACCCCTTACCAATCTATAATTAACAGTAAGTAAATATAGAATTGCACTGTAACTAGGACAATAAAGTGGGTAACACTTTAGAATAGGTAACATGTGTTAACTATGATTTTTCCCTCAATAAATTCTAAAAAATGCAATGCATCAGTTTGGCACCCAGGTATTGTAAAAGTATTGAATTGAGAGATAAGTGTATTGTTACTAATAATAATTTATTGATTTTCAGAGTGCAAGAGCTTGTGGCTCAAACCGAACAAAAGGAATCAATGGTAGAATCAACTACAGAACCAGAAGACGTGATCGACAGCTCGAAGCCCAAGAAGAAGAAGAAGGACAAGCCAGAGAAAGAGTCTCTGGACGACAGCGGCCTGGAGCAAACCTCAGAAATCCACCAAACCACCACCGACACGGCAGAGATGGACTCCAACTCAGATGGACATCACAAAGAGAAGAAGAAGAAGAAGAAGAAGAAAGACAAGCGAGAGAAAGAGTCTCTGGACGACAGCGGCCTGGAGCAAACCTCAGAAATCCACCAAACCACCACCGACACGGCAGAGATGGACTCCAACTCAGATGGACATCACAAAGACAAGAAGAAGAAGAAGAAAGACAAGCATAAGTCTCTGGACAACAGCGGCCTGGAGCAAACCCCAGAAACCACCACCGAAACGGCAGAGATGGACTCTAACTCAAACGGACATCACAAAGAGAAGAAGAAGAAGAAGAAAGACAGGCGACAGGAGTCGGATGAGCTCTTGCCCTGTGAGTTCTCGACGAGTGACTCCAGCGGATACGTAAGCGATAAAACCAGCAGGAAGAGAGCAGCCGAGAGCCACGACGGCCTGCAGGACACTCCCGCTGCTAAGAAGAAGAAGAGCAAGTGATTCACTCACACACTCTTTCATGAACTGTGCACCATGAGCCCAGTGTGGCAGAAGATACTTTATGTGTGATTTATATTTGCAGAATATAATAAATATTTAGTTTCCCCTTATTTGCACATTTGTATTTTTCCACCTGAAGAGGGCAGCATGCATTTCACTTTCCTTTGCTGTTACACACACACAAGCATCTTCCCATTTTCTCCTCATTAAACTGTGCTATCTGAAGAAATGAATATGGGAGAAATAAATAAGTATCCTTCATTTGGACATTTTATGATTGAGGTAAAATAACTGAATAAGTTATTATAAAAGGTTGTCGACAGCAAAATAAGACCATTATAGTTAATATAGTTTAGTTTAAACTATCCATGATTGTTTATTGGTCAGAAATTAAACCGCTATGCTAATTATAATCAGTTTGAACACTAAAGATAAATAAATAATCATCTTGTAAGAGCTCTTATTGTTCTAGTCAATATCATTACCTTAATGTTATAAATCTAAAATTCATATTTTAAATGATTATTTTTCTTGTTTGTTGGTGTATATGAAAAATATGTATCCTTTACCTTTAGTGCAGTTCTATTTTTCTTTGAATCTATTAATTTATTAATAAATGCAATAATAAAATGACATGTAGCTTTTGTCATTACTTCTCGTAAACTGATTTGTTTGCGACTTCTATAATTAAAACCTGATGAAGCAGTGAAAATGATAGTAGCAGTCACCCATCACAAACAACATAATACCAATAATCATATATTGATGATATACGTTTTAGTTTCACAAATGTAGATTGCTAAAAGGTCTGTGGCGTTTAAAATTGATAAATATCTCAATCCTTAAAGCAACTTAATATAGTTTAAATCTATTACTTGGAATATATGCAAAACGTTTTAAATTTAAAGTCTAATTTTGGAGTGTTTTTTAATTAAATGTTTGCTTTTTATTATTTGTAAGTTATTTAATTTGAATTTTATTTGTTCTAATGTTTTCTTGGATTTTTGAGGGCTTTTATTTTTCACATGTTGTTGTGACAAAGAAGTAAACAGGAAATGACCTCACAAACACCTACAGACCCTCATGACTGTATTTGTTGGTAAGTAAATCTCTGAAAATGAATGTATAACTCAATTTATGTCGTGCAATCATTAGCTGTCAGATGTTAAAACAACTAGACGACGTTTCTAAAAATAGAAGTTCGTATAAACTCTTGTTTATGCAAAGAAAATAAGCCTTTCTTGCTTGATATTTCCACGAAGCGTTGCAAAATCAAAACATTTCCTGAAAGTGGTGCAAAGCTTTCTCCAAACCACACGAAAACAAAGATTTAATTTCATGCATATTTTTGGATGTTGCGTTTTCTCAGACATTCTTACATGCCACTGAACCTTTGACCCGTGTTTTTATTCTCAGGTACTGCTGGGTACCCCGCTCAATTCCTGTAACGTCCAGGACTGCTGGGAACCCATCCCGCAATCCCAAACCTCAAGGTGTGTGTGGGAAAGCGCTCCTCCTGCGTGAGTAACAGTGTGTTATGAGAAATATGCATGAGCATCTTTACAGTAAATCACAGAGGGCTGCTGTAGGTTTCTGAGGTCCTCGTCCTGAGTCCGGCGTCCCGGCTGGGTGTGAGGGGAACATCTAAACCTGGACTCCATTCAGGTTCAAGTCAGCTGGGATTATGTCCAGACTGATACATTCTGCTTTTCTTTTGCCCCTTCTGTTCGACTAGACAAAGCGAGTCTCTTTGACGGCTTGAGGGGAGTTGGATCTCTCGTCCTGAAGGATCCCAGGAGCTCCGTGGGAGGTTTTGGGTCGGATCTTGGCCAGACGTACTCATAGTTCGAATTGTTCTCACTTTTTTCCATCACTGAGAGTGCTGTGATTGGGGTGGGGGAGAGAATGTGACATTTTGTCGGTTTTATTAGGCCTTCACCTCGGATAAGCGGCCCTCGCTCTCATGAGGTGAATTATATCTTCTTGAGGTTATACAGGGTGTGAGACAAACCAAAGCTCTGATATTCAGAGTGTCTGAAAGTAAACGTCACACTAAACCAATGTGCAGTGATTCGTGACCTGTTTGTCCAACCAATGCAAAATACAATTTAGGTTGCCATAGTAATCATCTGATACTATTCATGATCTTATCTGATGAAACATTGTTCATTTTTATGACTTCCTAACTCCTAAACAGTGTTGGGGGTAAGGCATTACAAGTAACTAGTGCTGTTAAATGATTAATCGCATCCAAAATTAAAGTTGCGTAAACATTTTGTTTACATAATATATGTATGTGTGCTCTACTCTATATATGTACATATACATATGCACACACAGTAAATATTTTTATTATTTTTTATATTCTTATATTTTATATTATATATAAGTATATTTATTTAACATGTATTTATATATACATAGTAAATATACACAGTATACTGTCACATCCTCACAAGAACCTGAACTCAGATCAGCCCCTACTACTCACTCACAAACACCAGCCATAGATCCGGCATCAGTTACCACCACGCAATCCCAATCACCTGATTCCACTCACCTGTGCACTACTTAAGGGGCAGCTTCACATTCACTTGTTGGCTGAGCTCAAGGTTGAAGCAAGATAGCGTTTTTCATCACCCTCCTCACAGGGCGAGCCCTACAGTGGGCCGAGGTGTTATGGACCACCGACAGTCCCTTTGTGCAATCTCTGGAACTGTTCCTTGCCCGTTTTAAGCGGGTGTTCGGACAGCCAGCCACTCCAGTCACTGTACAGGAGGAGCTGTTACAGCTAAAATCTAGCCTCCCCATGCGGTTCCACATTCTAGCCCTCACGAGTGGTTGGAATGATACTGCTCTCCTAGCAATCTTTCATCAAGGCCTGAATCCTCCAATGGACCAACAAATGGCTATTTATGACGACAACATGGGACTTGACTCTTTCCTTCGCAAAGCATCCAGTGTGTCTCAACATCTCACGGCTTGCGAAGCAACACCTGAGCCTTTACCACCCAGCGTACCGTTAGAGGAAGCCATGATCAAGGACCATTTGTCAGATCAAGAACGCACCCGTCGGCTCCAACACAGCCTGTGTCTGTACTGTGGAGATGCATCTCACCAACTTCGACAATTCTTTCTGTCCATCACCCTATGTCAATCGCCCTATTACTATTATGCCATTGATTGATGGCAAGATTATTTTTAATGCTCACCCCTCCTCCGTTAAAGTGTTGGTGGACTCTGGAGCAGCAGGGAACTTTGTCGTTACGGTGTTTGGAAAGTCTGCAAATCCCGAAGAAGAGAAACTCCACAACCTACCCCATCACGACAATTCAGGGGAAACTCTCAATAAATGGTTGATCAACTACTGCACTCCTCCACTTATCCTCCAAATTGGATGTCTACACTATGAAACCATATCCTTTGTAATCCTGCCTGATGCCACCGTAGATGTCCCCTTGGGTTGCCCGTGGTTGGAACAACACAACCCGCAAATCCGTTGGAGAACGGGTGAGATTTTAAAGTGGAGTGTGGAGTGCAAGAGGAATTGCATACCTACCTACCCTAAAAGTTCCCTACTCACGGTCCTGTGCTGCCCCACCTCCATAGAGAGTCCCAACACCACCGTCAACATTCACATCCCATCCGAATACCACACTTAAGACAGCCGCCACCCGATTACCACGTCATCGTCACTGGGACTGTGCCATAGACCTGCTGCCGGGTGCCTCCTTGTCCAAAGGACGAGTATATCCACTCTCTCTTCCGGATAGGAAGGCGATGGAGGAGTATGTCACTGAAACAGGGGCTCATCCGACCATCCATCTCACCGGCCACGTCCAGTTTCTTCTTTGTGGCCTAGAAGGACATGCATTGACTACCGCAGTCTAAATGACCAGACGTTGCCACCTACTCGCTGCCACTCATTCCTGCCTCCCTAGAAGAACTCCGCCAGGCTAAGATCTTCATCAACCACGATTTCAGGAGCGCATATAACCTCGTCCGCATCAGACGTGGAGATGAATGGAAGACTGCTTTTGTGACTCTCCCTACTGGGCACTATGAGTACCGGGTTATGCCGTGCGGCCGTTCCAACTCAATATTTCAAAACTTTATGAATGAGATCTTCAGGGACATGTGATTGTCTATATCGATGATATTCTCATTTATTCACCTGATCTCTGCTCTCACGTCTGCCATGTACAGCAGGTGCTGCAATGTCTGAGTGAATAGCAACTCTACCTCAAAGCATAAAAATGTGAATTCCACCATACTTCTACAGACGGTTCATTTCTGGGTACAGTCAAACCACTGCTGCACTCACCTCTCTCCTCTTCTTTGACACCCAGACCCCAACCGTCCATTCGTCGTTGAAGTAGACGCGGCCATATTGGGAGTTGGAGCCACGCTCTCCCAATGGCGTGGTGAACCCCCTGTACTCCATCCATGTGCCTTCTTCTGCAAACTGTCCCCGCTGGAGCAAAATTATGATGTGGGAAACCGAGAGTTATTAGCCATCAAACTCGCACTTGAAGAATGGCGACATTGGTTGGAGGGAGCTCAACACTCGTTCGAGGTTATCACTGACCATAAGAACCTTCAATACTTGAGAGAGGCTAAAAGACTTAATTCTCGTCAAGCCCCTGTTCTTCACCAGGTTTAGTTTTAAAATCACTTATCGTCCTGAAAGTAAGAACACTAAGACTGAGGCTCTCTCTCGCCTACATCAACCAGATCTCCCCCCAGAAGATCCAGAATCCACCCTTTCTGAATCAGTCTTTCTCGCCCCCATTCAATGGTCCCTCAACGAAAAAATTCAACAAGACGGCAAATGGTATGTTCCATCCACCCTTCGTCACTGCCTTCTTTACTCAGTTCACACTTCCCCCAGGATCCGGGCACCCTGGCAGCAAACGCATCCTCTCGCTCCTCCAGAATCACTTCTGGTGGCCTCGCATGGCACAAGATGTCCGCCGCTATGTACGAGGATGCTCAGTCTGCGCCAAAACCAACACTCCACGTGGCCTGCCAAAGGGTAAGCTGGTCCCTTTACCTGTTCCTCAACGCCCATGGTCCCATATCGGGATTGACTTTGCTACGGATCTGCCTGAATCGGCTGGGTATACTACAATATTAGTAGTCGTGGATTGTTTTTCTAAATCCAGTAAATTAATCCCTCTACCTGGTTTACTTACAGCCATGGACACAGCCCAGCTCTATTCTCTCAGATATTCAGGCATTTCGGGATCCCGGGGGATATCGTGTCGATAGAGGGCCCCAGTTCACTTCCCGAGTCTGGAAGGAGTTTTTCAGCCTATTAGGGGTATCAATCAGCTTATCCTTGGGCTACCACCCTCAGACTAATGGCCAGACTGAGAGGAGGATCCAGGAGATAGGCTGCTACCCACGAGCCTACTGCCACGAACATCAGGATTCCTGGAACCAGTATCTACCCTGGGCTGAGTATGCACAAAATTCACTCCGTCAAGAATCCACTTGCTTAACCCCTTTCCAATGTGTTCTAGGTTTTCAGCCCTCTCTGTTTCCCTGGAACGAAGAACCATCATCAGTCCCAGTGGTAGACTACTGGTTCCGAGAGAGCGAGAAGGGTGTAGGACTCCATAGGGCAGTTCGGTGACACAAGTCTTGGGCAGACACTTGGCAATACCCCACACCAGTGTATCAACCAGGTGAACTCGTGTGGCTCTCCACCAGGGATATTTGTCTCCGGAGTCCCCGGTACATTGGCCCATTCCCAGTGACCCGTCAGATAAACAAAGTGACTTTTGAGCTTCAACTGCCACCACAGTATCTTATCACACCTACCTTTCATGTATCCCTGCTCAAACGTCTCACTGACCCTGTCTTTCCATCAGGCTCCAAGGAAAGATGCTGGGTAGCTCGATATGATATACTGGACCCCTCACTCACCATAGAATTTCACCAATCACATCCTAATCGTCCTGGCCTGAGAGGACGTGGCCGCCCTCGTCGTCACATGCGACACATATTATGTAACAAAAACTTTTATTTTAATTTAACTTTGGGGTTTTTGTTACTGAAGTCAAATTCGCAAGCCCAGCTCAGGTGACAAATAGTGATGTAATGCATTACTTTCCACAGAAGTAATTAAGTAACACATTAGTTTTTTTTTTGCAATGCATTACATTATAACCTTCCCTTTTCCCCAATGCTGTTTCTAAATAAACTGAAAAGGATAATTTTTTTTTAATGTTGTATTTCAGTGTTTCTACACTGAAATTCTTCACAATATAATGTGTTTCTTGCCTTTTACTTGTAATTATTTGCTAAATTAACTATTAATTTCTCAGTGGAAATTGTTTTTACAAAAAAAAAATATTTTTAGTGTAACCTTTATGATTAATGGAAAAAAATGGATAATGTTGTTGAAATGTTTAATCTAATATCTAGCCATTAGGCCTACTACTATACTGAAAAAGTAAAAATAAGTGGGACAAATGCTTATAAAAATATAATTAAACACCCAAAAGTATTAAAAACATTAAAAACAGTTAGCGCTTATTACAATAAGGCTTTTTAAATATAGTACTTGCATATACAGTAGCTGTGCAATAAGTATCACATTATTATCTTAATGCTGAACTCTCTTCAAATTGTTTCTTGTGCACCTTTAGGAGTGCTATTTGTATGACACATGTTGTTGCCTATGTAGTGTGTTCCAAACTTGTCCCTTATTAGGGTTTCATTTCAGTTAGATTGTTGCCTTCTATACAAATGAGGCCCCCTAAGTAGACAGCGAGGCAGCTCATTAGTTATTGGAACAAAGCCATAGACTATGTTTATTTTTACAGCGATTGCTTTCGCACCATAAATAAACCTACAGACGCTACTGAAGGGCTGCCAAAATGTGCATGATATTCGCCTTTTTTGCTCTCACTTTAAATCGTCTCCAGTTTTTAATTTCCTGGCAGATATCCTTATTTCCTGCCTCTCAGCTTTGTTAATTAATTGACATAAGACCCTGCTGCTCTGTATAGCGGAGAATGACCCATCTCACTGCAATTCGTACATATTTTACGAGTTGCTAACTCGTATGAATTTGTACGAATGACCTAAACCTACCCATCACAGGTTTTAGACAAATCTTACAGAATTAGTACGAATTAGCCCAAATTTGCCACCTCGTACGAATTGGTCTGTGTTGCAATAACCCATTCCTCCTGTCAGATCAGACTCAGGACTGGCTTTACCCCCAGATCTCTAGGTCATTTAGTACCTGTCGGGAATGGCTGACTCATTGCAGTTTGCCTAGACTAAACTGTATTCCCAAACGCCTGATGTTTTAGCATTTAACTAACCAAATTCCTGTTGGATAGCACTCATAGGTCGTGTGTCTCCATGGAGATGGCGCTGTTTTGGAAGGGGCTCGTGTTTAACGCCACTTGAGTGTGGTTTTTAATTCAGAGTCATACTAGCAAAAACATTCAGTCACTTTGTTTATCCTCAGCTCGGAGGTTGTCCGTTTGTCTCTGATGTTGGTTTATAGAGTGCGTCCTCAGAAAGGAAGTGTATGGCAAGCCATATTAACGTTAAGGGCCGGTTTCCCGAACAGGGTTTAAGACTAGTCCTACATTAAAATAAATGTTAAGAGCTGTCTAAACTGGAAAAGGCTTGCACTGAGATATCTTAAAATACATCATTGCCATTGTTTGGTCTTAAAATGCTCACAGATAATGCATTTTTGTAAAACATGTTTCTAAACATTCGTAAATGTCCTAAATTAGCAAAGGTCTAGTCCTGGCTTAATCTAATTCCTATCCGGGAAACCGGCCCTAAATGTATTAAACTAGTATATTTATGCTGCTACTTATAATATAGCCTACTTATTATTTTTAACTACTTATATCTATTCCATGAGGGACTTATGACTTGATATTTAGCTTTTAGTGCTTATTCTTTAGGTACTAGTAGGCTACCTTTTAAATTAGTAATTCTTTATTAGATACTAGTTCTTATTATCAGGTGCCTGTACTCATCACTTAGTTACTTGTACTTATTAAATAGGCACTGGTAATAAATCACTAAGTATGTATTACTTATTCATTAGATAGTACTTATTATAAAAAGATAATCATCAGTATTGGCATGCATCAAAACTGAATAGTTGATATCTGACAGATTTTCATAAAAATCACTAGTGACTATTAACACTACAATGGTCACTATTGAAAGTACCAGTGTTTATTCAGTAGTTATATTAAATGAGTATGTGGATCTAAACAAATAAGAACTATAAGTACTACTTTAAACTTTAAAAAGTTACTAGTAACAAAATATTAAGCACTGGTAGCACTAAAATAAAAACATGTACATTTTAAGATTAAATGTTAAAACGACTTGCCACAGTAAGTGAGCTCATCCTTCACAGTGATACAAGTCTTTAGAATCCTCTTGACTGTTGATTTATGGCCAAATGTGGCTGATTGGTTGTTTGTTACGATTGAACCGCAGTCATTAGAATCCTCTCTGCTCCACCCGAACTCCTACAGCTGTGTTTTCCTGGCTCATATTTAACGCTTAAAGTATTACTAACGTTATGAGTGTGTGAATAAGTGAAAAGCTTTAGAGATTAATATTTTCCATTCTCTCTGCTTCTGTTTTAACACAATGTTGCCAGATTAGACCGTTTGAGCTGTTTGTTCTCAAATGTTGTAGAGCTTCTGGATGATTAATGTGGAGCAGTGATATTGCATTATTTTGGCATTATTAAGATACTCTGTTTGTGATCTAGATCACCTGGATAATTGTTTATTGTAATTATTACTAAAAATGAACATACAAGTAGTACGCTCTTGGCAATGTTTTATGTGTAATTTTTAAGCGTAATTGAGATTATATTCATAATTTCATTGTTGATTAACATTTTTTTATTATTATCAATATTGATTGCAAATACGCTGATTAATATTTTAGTGGACCCAGTGATACAGTTTTAATTTTTAAGGATTCTTAGCTAAAGAGAAATGCCAAAAGAACAGTATTTATTTAAAATATAACTATTTTGTGTGTGTGTGAGTGCACACAAACACTGATATACACACACCACAGATTTGTCTGGTCCTCAGAGTCATATTTTACTGATAACCAAACTATTTCACTGCTTGTATTATACACTCAATAATTGTCATTGTTACTTGGCTATTTATAACAATGGACTATTGGGGACAGATATTACGTTGATCATTTTTAATTCTTAATGTTATTCTAATATTATTATTAATATCATTGTTAATTGTAAATATTTAGTTCAGTTTTTTCTATATTATGTTCCTGCACTTTTTTTTTTAACGTTAAAGTGCGCTTTTCCACATGGTGGTTGGCCACAGCGCCTCTTAAGCATTTAATAGTTTGACATAATTTATCTGTATAAGTCTGTGCTCAGTGTTCCTGAGTTTATGGCCGGTGGATCTCAGAGACAGGCTGCTGCCAGCACGAGTGACATAAGACAGATGAGACGCCTGCAGCTGAGATTTATGTGCATCTGCGGAGGAGAGAGATGAGCTGCGATGGGTGGAGAGGATTGTGGACGGGTTCTAGAGAAGCCGTATTTGCTGGTATTCGAGCTCTGCCGCGGGGATGAATGCGCTAATTGGCTCTGGCTCTCCCCACGTATCCTGTGTCAAACTTTCCAGGCGGACGGGCTTTGAACCACACACATGAAAGCAGCAGGGATTTATGGGAAATGGTCGTGGGTTGTGACGTGTGGGTCCAGACGCTCTGACACACCTCACGGGCCCCCCGGACCCACCGCCGCCCGCCTCCCGCACTAATTAGTGATTTGTAAGCAGTTCTGCTCGGGCTTTCCAAGCTCCCAGCGCTGGAAAGTCGTAAAAGAAAAAGACAGAAGAAAAAAAACCCACTTAAGCGTTCTAACAGCCTGACACGCTCGCCCAACACGGACCCATATCTTGGCTTAAATAGTGGGATTGAATCATATCAAAGGGGTCACTGACATCCATGAAATCTTTTTATGGCTATTTCAAAGGCATTTCTTGGAAATTTATTGGCCTGTTGGCACCTCTGCTTTTTTACTTACATACTTTGACACTTAGATTTCCCTAAAGAAAGAGTCCAAGATGCTTTGTTTACCAAGCATCTAACTTGGGTATTATTTCAAAACCGCTCTGTTTGTTTGGCTTTTAATAATCCCCATATTGTCTCTTTGAGAAGAGCGCTGACAGACAATCATTGTGACAGGAGACAAAACTGCAGAGCTTATGATAAACATTACATACACTAAAAAATCAGTTGTTGAGAAAACTTAAGTTTCAGGAGATTTTTGAGTTTTATTAATTTTTTTTAGTTTATAAAACAAGTTAAAAACACTTGCTACCTGAGCATTATAGTGGACAAGAATATTATAGTTATTGTTCTTATTTGGGTAGTATTTTAGTGCTGCTTGGGTTTTAATGTGTTTTGTAGGATTAATAGTAAATCATATAATCGTATTTACTTTTTTTTTTTTTTTTGCTTTTTAACCC
>JAUCMS010000128.1:1037770-1080833 GCA_032357445.1 Enteromius radiatus | reverse complement strand
TGTGTGGCTTTCCTAATCAAGTCCAATCAGTATAATCAAACACAGCTGGACTCAAATGAAGGTGTAGAACCATCTCAGAAGATGATCAGAAGAAATGGACACCAGAGTTAGTACCATGTGATATTTCAGGGTGCTGTGTGTACATTAATGAGGAAAAAAAATGAACTTGATTTTAGCTGCAATATAACTAAGAGTGAAAAATTGAAGGGGGTCTGAATACTTTCTGCACCCACTGTATATATGTGTGTGTGTGTGTGTGTATTTTTCTTTTTTGTTAAATACTTTACTAAATACTTGTATAAAATGTATACACACACATGTAAAATTGGATATACATTTAAATATTTATTATAATTTTTGTTTCTTTAAAACTATGTGATTTTTTGACATCAAAAACAGCAGACAGAGAGAATGAGTTTTGTGGATAATGTAATGCTTTATATGTTCTGTTATGTTCAGACTTCTTCATTATGACAGCCTATTTTTGCAGTTTTAACATCTGCCTTTACGGGTTAACTGACCCATGCTAACTATCCAAACCGTGGAATGCGTCATCAAGGGAGTGAAAATATCCGAAGGGCGGAGTCAAATTTAAGTGGGCGGAGCTGCTCCAGCTCCAGACGACACCTGCAGCAGCAGCCTGAAGACTCGAGCCTTTCTGTTTTGATTGTTTTTGTGCTTTCAGCTCTCAGTGTGTTGTAATCTTGAGAACTTTCTTTGTTTACTGATGTTTTTTGGAGATTATTCTGGGATGTAGCTCCAGGCGGCAGTTTACACGGCCACTGAGATCAGTTACTGGTATTTACAAGTCTGTAAGACAGATCTTTCCCATGCCTTGGATATGAGCATGAAGCTCTCTTTCGCGCGCGCTTTCTAAGTCTCTTTTCCCAGTGGCACGGCTCCCATGATGCACCACAACCCACGCATTAGAGCGGCCATTGATAAATTGCCCCATGTTCGTCCTTCACGATTAATTTCTGCCCGTCAGCAGTGTGAGGGGCTGTGGCTTTGGGGGTTTGTGTTGGCAGTGGAGTAGCGTAGGTTGAGCGTTCGAAGGCCGCGGAGTCGGTCCAAAAACAACATTTCTCGTGGGCCACCAGTGCCTGACAAAGCTGGCAAGGATCCGGCCGACACAGACTCTGAAGTGAAGCGGCTGGGAAAAGTGGAAATGCGGCAGTGTTGTCTTTCGTAGCTCTCTGCAAAATATCGCTCCCTCGTCCGCTTCATCCAAGCATGTTCTGCTCTTGGCAAAACAAAGCCCGGCTCGGCCGTCGCTCATTCAGAAGGATCTGGGCTCTCGGCCTCTAAATAAAGTCCCGGAGGTTTTCCAGAGATGATGGAGAGCGCTTTGACGTCTCAGTTGGAGCGGCGTGCCAAACTCTCAGGCGCTCCGACCGACAGGACGATATCTGGGGAGAAATTCAACAAACTGCGCGCCGATGTGCCAAAAGACTTAAAACGACACATGAAACGAAGAGCACTTTGATTTGTTATGAACTGCTTGTAAATATCTCGGCTTCGAGCTCCAGGTCCTCCAGAGGCGAGGCTGATTTTCTGCACTTGTTTGCGTGGGATTTTTTCCATGCATCGGTTGAGTTGTGTATTGCAAGCCAAGGACGTTTTGAGGAGTGTTAATTCAGGAAAAAAGTGCTCCAGGTGCATTTTAAGAAGCCTTTTTCCATAAGAGTCTTAAGATTTACATTTCACTAACATTTGTAGTAAATAAACTTGCTTTTTGCCCATTTATTTAAAAATTCATGCAAGTTTCGCACAGACATGTTGGTAAATATGTCAATAAATAAAACAAATAAATAAATCAGCATGCACAACTACTTTTGAGTAGGAACTTTTGAATATGAAAATGTTAAAATTTCTCTTTAATAAATTTTAAATTATATTGTAGTTTTTAGTATACTATTTTGAATGTGACTTTTTTATATTTAAAAAATGACAAACATAATTTTTTGTCTGTGATTTTTGTGTGGGTCTTATTTATTTATGTAACTTTATTTTAATTTTAGGCTTAGTTTTAGTTTAATTCATTTTTTTTTCTATTTCAATAGTATTGTTGAAACTTATTTTAGTTCTAAATGCTAAGGCAAAAAACATTGATAGTTTTTATGTTTTATTTTATTTCTATTTTATTTTAGTTAATCAAATGTTTTAATACTTTTAGTTAACGATAATAGCCCTGCTTGCTTGTCACCACCTAATTAGATGACATTAAATGTGAGGTGTTTTGTTTGTAATATTGGGTATTTCCCACTGTTTTCCCGGCCAGCAGGAAGGGAACCGGAGCGGACATTAGTCAAGCGGGGAATTCTGGGAGGATTTGGAGTCTTAAGTTTGTTAACTGGTCACAAAAATATATTTACACCCACCAGTTTAGTTTTCAGTGATGTAATATTTCCTGAGCATTAGCAGGGCCGTGTTGGGTTGCGCTCCGAGCCGTGTGCATGCGGCGCGCTCCGAAGGGGGGTGAGTAATTGAAAAGTCATGTTTTATGAACAACATCTGTTTGGGATTTTTCCTGCAGCTCCTTGCCGAACGGATCCAGAGAGCTGCAGAGGTGCTAAAAGCCCCAAACTGACCTCAGGCTTCGAGTCGGACGGCCCACCGCCACCACAACAGCAGGGTACTTTACTGCTTTTCCACGATATCCAGTGAAAACATGGAAACTGTGTCATGCAGAACCAAAATGGCTGCCAAACTGGGTCATGTGACTCAAGTTGGTTAGGATGCATGTCAGAAGCAAATTGTATTCACATGGTATAATATGGACTGTTAAGTTTGCACTCTTAATAAAGTCTTGCCATAACGCACTAAAATCTATAAAGGAATACTTCACCCAAAAAGGAACATTTTCAGGCATAGTTTGTTTCTTCATCAGATTTGGATAGATTTTTCATTCCATCACTCACAGCAGTGAATGGGTGCCGTCACAATGAGTCCAAATAGCTGATAAATACACCACAATAATCAACTCCAGTCCATCAGTTAATGTCTTGAGAAGCCAAAAACTGTGTTTGTAAGAAACAAATCCATTATTGATGCGTTTTATCTGTAATATACCAGTCTTCTGGCCATGCACTATTGTTTTCGCCAGTGACAAATTTGTCTGGTCTGAATCAGGAGAGAAATCTGCACGGATCAAGCAGTGTTTACAAACCGAAACAGTTCAAAACACATACACTATATAGGTGGATATCGATGAAAAAGAGGAAAAATGTTGTTATTTTTACTGTTATTATGGATTATAGACATATTTTAACCGGAAGCAAAATTAAAAGTGGATTTGTTCCTTACAAGTACACAGATTTTGTCTGTGGTGAGGATTATTGTGATGTTTTTATCAGTTGCTTGGACTCTCATTCTGACGGCACCCATTCACTGCAATGGAGGGCTGCATTTCTCAAATTACACAAAAATGTGTATTATTTGTACTAGTGCAAGTGAAAAAGACATCAGTATGAAACTGTCCAGCACATCCAATTTATTCCAGTCAAAACATACATAACTGAATAATTGTGACTTCCAATTGCATAAATAATATTCCAGAAGGTCTTGAAAGGAGGAGCCTAAATTGTGATGTAATAATTCATGCATTTGATGTTTGTCCAGTCAAAACTTTGTTCACAGCATGATGTGTCTTTGTCAGGACGTTTCTGGAGGGTCGCTGTGATTTGTTATTGTTCATTATAAAATGGCTTCAGTGTTTTAATGAAGGGTCACGATGATTTCGATCTTTTTAAGCGCAGCCAAAACAATAACATTCCCCCGAACTATTCAGAGAGTCACACCATAATATATCAAGACTTACAAAGACACTGATTTCATTCTTGGGAGGCAAAAAAACTGCAGTTCAAATAAAATAAAGACTAGTAATGGAAACAAAAATAGGGGACGGTTTTATCTTTGTGAAGAAAAAAAGCAGGTTTTCTCTAAAGGATCCTGAACTCTATGTCACAGTTGGGTCGTCCTCTTGAGCAAATAAATACAGACGCAGAGCTGCACCTTTTACACTGACGCTGAAAAAACACAGCAAGTGCCGAGCGGGGAATTGGACGGGTTGATATTTTTGGGGTAGCTGGAGTCTCTCTCTCTCTCTGGTCTCCCAGCTGTGCAAACATCCTTCAGGCTTTGTTGGGGAACGGCAGCCAGTAATCCAGGGAAACAGCGGGAAGGTGGCAAAGCCTAGAGAGCAGCCGCCCAAACAGCAACAGAGGCATCAGCTGCTTATTTGGATAGAAAAATAAATAAATTTTTTATGTCATCATTGTATTAAGCCCCGCCTCTTTGGATGTTTGTTTAGAATGTACAATTAAATTAAGGTTCCAAAAGGGTGTTTTCTCTGTGATGTCATAGAACAGCTATTTTGGGTTCCAGAAAGAACTTTCAGTGAACCACTCTTAAAAGACATTTCACATTTTAAGAATCTCAAGAATCTCCTTCTACTATAAAGAACTTCTGTGGAGCGGAAAGATTCCACGGATGTTAAGGGTTGTTTATGGAAGCATCTATGCCAGTAAAGAAGAATTATTTTTAAGTCTAGTCTGAGCAAATGTAGGTGTTTCGCCAAAGAACAACTTGTGTGTGGTTATGTGGGTGTTGCTAGGTGGTTGCTAGGTTGATCTAATGGCTGGTCTAAGGCATTATTAATGTGTTCTGGGTGGTTGCCTGCTTTTAGAGAGTCTAAGGTTATGGAAATTAATTTGCATGATTTTTATTATTTTTATTTTGCACATTTTACAAACATGATACATTTAAGGGGTAATTGAAGGGCTTTATGTCTATACAGTATAAATGTTTTATTGAATTAGTTTTATATATTTTTTTTTAATTGTAGTTTATTTTCTTGTAATATGTTCTTTTTTTATTTAATTTTTATTATGATGTTTTTAAGTATTTTTTCTTTTAGTATTAGCTTTAGCAATTGTAGTTTTTATTTATTTCCAGTTATTTCTTATTCAGCTTTATTTGGTAATACCCCTGCTTGCCTGTCACCACTGATTTACATTACGTTAAATGTGCTTTGGTCATTTTTAATTATTACTAGGTTTTAGTCTTTATTTACAGTTTATAGTTTTGGTTACAGCTTACTTTAAAAAATATCCACACTCAGTTGTAATGATATTCTGGGTTCACCTCTCTCTTTCAATATAGCTTTATGGGATTTTTAAATCACATTTTAAACAGATTTTTAATATAGTAAAGCCGTAATTCAGCACTGGCAAGATTTGCTTTTAATAAAACATAGAACTGTCTATATGGCTAAAACTAAAGAAAACAAAGACTTTAACACCCATAATGTACTTTTGATTTTGGCATAGCTAAATCATAGATTTGATCTCTTTTTTTTTTTGTGCTAATAATTAAATGGTAAATCTGGGTAACATGGAGAATAATGAACAATGTGTACTCTCGTTGTAGATTAAAATTGTCTAGCAATATTGGAACAGTACAAAGTAAAAGTTTGTTAAAATCTCACACCTCTTTAATGATCTCTGTGGTGTCCTTCGGCGGCTTTATGTTCTCATATTTGGAAAAGGTTGCACACAAATATGTGTGCACACATGTAATCTCACACAGAGGCCTGATTTCTGTTGGAAAACATGGATATTAAACAGTGTGGTTTCGCTAAAACAGGCTTTTATAAGCATGCGGAGGAATCTGGCAGTGTGTAGCCGGTGGGGTGGGAGGAGTCTTTTGTACTGGCGGTGTGAGAGTTTAGTCTGACACTCGCTCCTCAGCCTCCAGCTGGAGAACCTCAGAGAACCTTAAAGAGCTTTAAAATCTTTTCTGTTGGGTCTTTTTTTAAGATCAGTTTACTGGTTTCTATAAAGAACCTTATATAATAGCAATGGAACGGTTCTTTATAGGAATTAGATTATGAGAACATTCTTCACACTAAGAAAAAGTGGTTCCTTGGGACACCAATGGTTCTTCTGACATTGCTGTGAAAACACACTTTATATTTAAGTACAAATAGCACTTTTTTGCTGCTTTATTTGTTTAAAAATACAGTAAAATCAGTAACACTGTAAAAAAAAAATCTATAGAAAACTCCAAAAACTACTGAAGCAGCTTGTTTACATTTTTTATTTTTTACAGTGTATATCTATAAATCGTGCTTAACTACAAATGCAATCTCAGAAAACACCCACACATTCACAGCTTCCAGGACACACACACACGGGCATCAGAGACAGCTCTTTACATATTCACAACACACTTCAACACTGTCCTGTCTACATCTAATAAAGCTGCAGCACTGACACCATCGAGTCAACTTCACTTAACACCAACTAACTCATCTGCAAATAATAGTTTTCACCCTACACACTCACTCTCAACTGCTAAAATAGACCACATAGTTTGTCTGTCCTTCAGTCTATTAGTGTGTGTGTGTGTGTGTGTGTGTGAGAGAGCTTCAGTCACTGTATTACTGGTTTTATTTGGCTCACACCCCTGTGAGGATCATTAGCCGTCCTGAAGAACACTAGACCTCTCACAAGTCCTTTAAAACATCCAGTTTCATGTTTCTTTGCTGTTTTTAAAGCTCCAGAGCATCTCAGGGCAATCCTTTCAGAAGACTTAAAGATAAATGTTAGGATTAATCTAACCAGTAACATGTGATACTCTGTTAAAAGTTCTAGATGGATAATTTGATAATCTGAAAAGTGTTTTAACTTCCTTGCTAACAGTATAAAAGCGTCAAGCTTTGGACATTTGAAAATATAGTGCACTGGTTGTACGGACTACTGTTTTAGAAAACCTGATTGATTTTAACGGCACTGAAAAGCATTCTTTTTCCACAGATCAAAGAAACAAGTTTGGAGCAACACGAGGGTGAGTAAATGGTAGAGTTGTGTATTTTTAGGGCTACTGTCCCTTTAAGAAAGTTGGCTTGGAGGTGCAGAGAAGATGAAGAGGCTGAGAGAGCAAGCTGGACTCAGACAGAGGGAGGACAGAGGGACACGGGAGGAATGGAGACATATTCAATTTCAGATTAATCGCTGCATTGTGGCCCAAATGCATTATGAACAAAGCCCAGAGGAGACACACCAGTTTTACACCAGACCCGACCACATCCACATCTGATCAAACACATTACTGATCTCACCTGGTAGCTGCTGTGTGATAAAACCGAGATTAAACACATTAGAAATAGACTTAAAACATGTCAAATGGACTCCCAGATTCATATTAAAGACCCGAGCGGTATCTACAGAGACTTAAATAATTTGCTCACTCTCAGGCTACCCAAGATGTAGGTGAAATTGTTTTTTCAGTAATTGTGAAGTGAATGGAGACCACTTTGCAGGTACTACAATTATTTTGATAAAAATCTAGACTTAATTCTAGGATGGTTTACAGTTCTTTTGCTTTGCTTCTGGCTGTAGGTTGGTCTTGTGGTTAGCTTCACCTCTCAGCTGCTCATTTAACACCACCGTCACCATCTTTCTTCCCGGCCACGATTACATTACTTGTTTGTTTTGTATTTTGCTCATTCGAGTAATAGCTGATTTTTTTTGTAGTCTTTCCGGAGACAAACAAAGTAAGAGGAAATGATCCTGGACTGGAGCTCTGGGAAGCAGAGAGAGAGGAAATACAGGCCGCACCACCCGCAGGGCTCAAATAGCCTCTGTTGGGTTTTAATGTGCTTTTGTGATGCATGATATTGACTGAAATCTCTTGTGAGACTCTGTTCTGAGAAAACATACTTTGGGCAGGTGGCAGTCGCTCCGCCGTGTAACTGCTTCATTCCCAAATGACCCTGAGTTACTTAGATTGACTTTTCTGTTTGCCTCTGACATATTTAAAGTTGTTATTACTAAACCAATAATTATAAAACTAAAGTTTTCAGGAACTGAAATTAAATGTAAATTATAAATATTTTAAAACAATAAATAATTTGTATTAAAAGTAAATATTTTAATAAATACGTGATATAGAAATAAATATAAATATCATCTTGGTAATAATTGAAATAAGTTGAAATTACTTAAACTGAACTTAAACAGAAATAAAATCTATCCAGAAATAGAAAAACAGACAAAAGCACACAATAAATTACTGAAACTTTAGATTGACGTAAAAAAAAGAAAATCTGAATAAAATTGTAAATTGTTTAAAAGATAAAATACGAAAAAAGAAGTTATAAAACTAAAAAAGCTAGTTCAAAATATAACATTTTTTTTTTTAAATATTGTTGCCTAGGAAACTGTAGGACACTAACTGAAACAAGTTTAAATAACTAAAGGTAAAACTGAAACAGTAAGCCAAATTGAAATCAATCAAAAAAGTCAAAACAGCATACTTCTGTACTGAACTAAAGTTTAAAATGAAAAACAACAGCAGAAAATATACAAATCTCAATCAAAATGAAAGTAAACACTGCTAAAATGTAATTAATACAATGATTTAAAGGGATAGGTTTTTATACGTTATTGTACTTTTTAAGGATTATTGTAGCTTGACTGTGTCTGTTTATGTTGGAGTGAAGTGTTACTGTAAATGGATCTGCGCTGATCTGTGTGCAGGTGTTTGTTTCAGTGGAGCTTTTACTGATATCTTCTTTACTGTAAACGCTCTCCTTCACCTACTGTTCACACACGGAAACATCAACTGCTCAGCGCGGACGGCCTCATTGTCTCCTTACTGTATTTCTTCTCATTTTATTTCTTATTCAAGATCAATATTTACCCAGCAGTCCCTGGGGCTCAGGATTACCTCATATTCTCCAGGTCCAGCTGTGCTTTCTCAGCGTCTCCATAGCAACCTCAGGAATGTGCACATCATGTTTATCCTACTGCCAGGAAAACAGAGAGAGAGAGAGATTAAGTATAGGTTTCTTAACTCACAGGTACTTGAGTTAAGCTTGTTCTTTACATTAGAATCAAAACTTTTCATGTCATGTGACGTGTAATGATTAGATACACTACCATTCATTAGTTGATATTTATATTTTTTAAAGAAGACTTTTCTTCTCACTGTGGCTGCATTTATTTGTTTAGAAATTCTAAAAAAACTTTACAATTGTGAAATACTATTGCAATGTAAAGTATTTATTTTCTGAGTGACTATCTGTTAAAATGTCATTTATTTCTCTGATCAAAGCTACATTTTCAGCATCATTACTCCAGTCTTCAGCGTCACATGATCCTTCAGAAATCATTTTAATATGCTGATGTGCTGATCAAGACACATTTCTGATTATTATCAGTGTTGGAAACAGCACTATATTTTTGTGTAAACTGTGATGCATTTTACTTTTTAGGATTGTTCGATAAATAGAAAGTTCAAAAGAACAGCATTTATTTGAAATACAAATTTGACCGTAAAAATTCGGGAACAGCATTTTATGTTTTTTACGGTTTTTAGTTAAATGTACAGTTAAATACCGTAATTTCATGAACTGATATAATATTAATATACCAAACATTTAAAGTACTGAAATCAGTTTTGTAGCTTTGAAATACACTGATAAGCACCAAATGCAGGAGGTGATGATGAGAAAGTCACATGACGAACCAAAGCCAATCACAAGCAGCTTTTAAATATGAGCATATATAGAAGGAGCTCAGAGTCATTCACACAAACACTAAACACCTCCATGATGAGAAATATGTAATAAACATTAATTTAACAACATTAAATGTAACATACAACCCTAATAAACATCACTGAGAAGAGAAAACTACGAAGAAACAATTATTTCAAAGAGAAAACATCAAATTTAAACAGAATTTGAAATGCAATGCAGGGAATTATGGGAATGTCAGTTGTCATGGTTGTTCCCTGTAAATTTTACAGGAGTTTACCATTAACCATTTAATAGGTTTTAACTGTAGCATTTTCACTGTAGCAGTTTTGTACCGTTACAATTGTGGTAATTGTTTTACAGTGCATCCTTGATGAATAGAAGTATTCGTTTCTTTACTTACAACAAGATGACGACTTCTTGGAAACTTCAACAGCAATGCTGATGATCCACAGTAGATCCACGGGCGTCTCACAATATCACATCAATTCACCTGTTGTTTTTATATGATCTCATTTCCTTTGAAATAGTTTGTAACATCATGTCAGAAACTCTGAATACAGCAGAACGTTCTACTTTTAGTTCCGGTTCTCCTGTTGTTTCAAGGATTCCAAAAGAATTCTGATTATGATACAATGTTGCAATCAAACTATTTTTATCAGCAGCGTAAAACTACACAAAGTAGCCCCTGCAATTTTGTGTCTGAATGTCAGTTTTAGCTTCTTTATATTAAAGTGTTGTATGAGAGCACAGGATATCATGTGCTGAAAATGATATTGGCAGAACAACACTGCTTTCTTTAAATGTACTGACCGCTTTCTTCTTTCTTCTCAAATGAGCGTAAGTCATTTGGACGTAAATAGATTTTATCTTCTCTTGCACGGTGAGGTCATGCCACCATCATCTAGCCTTTAATGATGATGTAGTGTTTTGGTTTCTGTCTGAATTTAGCAGATCAGCATGAGTGTTTCTTACGAACTGAGACCACATAAATCAGCAGCCGCTGACTGTGTTCTGGGACAAACTACAAGAAACCCAGCATCCTCCCACACACATCTCTCCTCTGCCTCAGCGTTTCACATCACACTCATCGCCGCTGATCCACTGACATGTGGAAATGTTGCTGCTTCATCAGAAACTCCTGCTTAGCGGTTCAGAGATCTGAAGTTTGAGTCGTGGACACCTGAAGGACTTTACAAGATGGATGGATAGATGGAAGAAAGAATGATGGATAAAGGAAAGGATGGATAGATAGATAGATAGATTGAATGAAGGCAAGATAAAACGATGAATGGATAATAGAAAGAATGATACATTAATGGATGATAGAACAAAGGATAAATAAATGATAGAAAGGTATGATAACAATCTGATGATATAATAATGGATGGATAAAATGATGGATCAATAAATGATGAATGGATGACAGAATGAATGATGTATAGAATGAAGAAAGGACATATGGATGGTAGAGTTAAGGATGAATAAATGGATAGAAAGATGGATGATTGATGGATGGATGGATAAAATGGTGAAAGAATGGATGCAAAATTGGTAGAAAAATATATGAATGAATTATAGATACACAGAACAAACAATGGATGGATAGATAGATATATGGATGAATAGAACAATACTTGGATGGATGGATGGATGGATGGATAAAACAAATGAATAAAAATATCTCCGATCTCTGAACGTAAGCTGTGATGTTGTTGGACTGTGATTCTTCAGTAAGTGAGCGCTGAAATCTTTGTCTTTTCCACGGCAACCGGCAGCTATTTGCACTAATTTGCAAAAGAAAAGCTGTGGAAGTGTAGTGTGCTCTGGGGGAATGTTATATTTGGTCTTTCACAGTAATAGAAGTCTCATTATTTAGTCTCTCAGCGCACCGGGAAACCGAGCAAACAGACCGAGTGACCCTTTGTCAAGCACCTCGTCCCCTCTCAGGATCCTCGGCCCTCAGATGTCCCGGAGCAGCACGGAGAGGCCATGCAGACGTCCCTCAAGTGCCCTTCATTGAGCATAAAAGGGGACACACTCGGGGTGGAATTGAGAGGCATATTAAAACAGCAGGACCGGGGGCATGGACTGCTGCCAATAGGATCTAACTTCACGGATCTGACCGGATTTGGTGATCCACGCGACCCGGGCGAAGCCTCTTCAAGAGCAATGCAGTCCGATCATGTGCTGTTTAATCACAGTGCATAAGCTCTAAAAGGATGGATATGCAAAAGTCATTTCTGAGTCCTGCCATGTTCGATTTGGTCAGTGATGTGGACTTCATGGAGATGATGCCAAACTCACCCGTTCTGGCCCCAATGGAGCCCCAAAGCAGCGACTGCGATGGACTGTACCAGGACTTGACATCCATCCACGAGCTCGACATCTCAGCAGCGCGATCGAATGATTTTTACGCGTCTCCGGTGAGCGCCAGCAGCGGGAAACCCAAACGCAAGCGCGTGATCAGCAGCGTCCAGCGCCAGGCCGCGAATATCCGCGAACGAAAACGGATGTTCAGCCTGAACGAGGCGTTCGACCGGCTGCGCAGGAAGGTTCCCACCTTCGCCTACGAGAAGAGACTGTCCCGGATAGAGACTCTGCGCCTGGCCATCGTCTACATCTCCTTTATGACGGACATACTCGAGAACAACTGAACTTACAGTCGCGTTGTTTAGATGAACATTTATCAAGGTATTTAAAGTTTACTATGGAAAAAAAATACATAGGTATATATATTTCTCTGTCACTTTTGGCCTACCTTAATGGCGTGAGCTTTGTGAGCGTATTAAAATATGGACTGGAAAAGCATTTAAAAGAAAAGTTTCAAAAGCCATTTCGCACCTTTTTTTCCCCCCCAAAAAACCTTGAACACTTCTTAGAAGGACAGTTATATATGTGTATGTGTGTGTGTGTGTGTGTGTGTGTGTAAAGAACATTTCCCCACTACAAAGAACGTTACCTAACAGAACGGTTCTGGATGTTCTTCTTAGAACCATCGAGTAAGTAATGAACCTTTGTTTTTAAAAGCGTATCTGGGACTGTTTTACAGCTGAAAGGTGCTTAAATCTTTAATTTAAAAAGTAGGAATGGTTCATTATGACATTATTTGACTTCTCATTCTTTTAGACATTGTGTAAGTCTTTGCAAGTGGACAGTTAAATGAAATCTCATATAGGAGTTTGAAATACCTCAAAAATAGTGGTGTTTTGGCCTATATGTTTTTTTTAAATCCCCATAGGATTGGTTCCAAAAATGATTAAATTAACTGTTGCATTTATTTTGGATTTTGAGGTATATATCTATATATATATCTATATATATATAAGTGTGTCTTATGTATTTTGGATTTGTGAGAAGAGTGGTTTTGATGTGTCTATAACACTAAACAAATATTTTGTATAGCTGTAAATCTAAATATAACCCATTTTACAATAAATAAATAAAAAACGCTACAGTTCTCACAGTTCTGTTCGTCGCGTTTGTTTGTAATAGTTTGTGAAACGTAGCCTACAAGCAATTTTTTCTTTACTGAAAATTGTTTCTACTCCAAATTATATTTAGTGTAGATATGTGGGTGTGTGATCTCACTGGATATCTATTCCAGGTAAACCAAGAACAGGTGCGTCGCCTTGACAATCGGTTCCCAGAATGACTATTTACAAACACTTTTGAGTTAACCTCTGCATTTTTAAACAGAAAATTCCAAGTTATTTTGATCATTTACATGTAAATTCAAATAAAACTCATTTTTCTGTCAATAGTATGTTTTTAGGGTGAATCCTCACATCATCACAGACTTGAGCTGCGCTTTTACGCACGATGGCACGCTTGGATAAGTTTCGCCAGCGCGCCCTCTCGCGGAATCTTCAAACTGTGTCTTTTTACACTCAAAAGGGAGCGTTTCCGCGGTCTTGCGACATTTAGAAGGCTTTTAGTGGTTTGAATTTGAATGCATAATGCCGCTGTGTTATATAACATGTACAGAAACTTCAGTTTGTGCAGACAAAGGAGACGCTTTGGGCGTACGGGGAGCGTGTTTATGTTGGACTGAAGCGGCCACACAGTTTGCGCGTCGTCTGCGCTTGGCGACCCGCTGCGTAAGAAAACGCTGCAGAAGGAAACCTGACTCTGCAATAACACTAACACAGACATGCATTTCAGAACATGTTCAAATAAACAACGAGGTCTACTTAGCCAACCCAGCTTCGCTCTTTTCTTTTTCTTTTTTTTTTTTTTTACAGTGACTCGAGGTGGATTGCAGCCCGTTGGCTGAGACGAATGACAGTTCTTCACAACTGCCCGCGCGCAAATTGGCAGTAAATTATATTAAAACATTAACGGCATGATTAATGCTTTAAACGCAAAGCATCGCCACTGACCAAAGAAAACCTCAATTTTAAACGTTGTAAGAGCATTTTTGGTCCAAGATTTCCAGATCACAAATCAAAGTCTCTCCACTCGTTCCAGAAACCACACTGAAACAGGTCCAGCTGAAAACCCCTTTTTAATGATTACATATTAATCACTCTAATGAGTTATTGCAAAATAGCCACACAATCAGTATAGAATGTTTCAGTATTTTATGATATTACTTCACGATTTTGATTATTTGTAGCGTTTGGTGTGTTTTGAAGAAATGCATTCAGTGCACAATATTGTATTCTAGTTTGCAGTTCAGACGACTGTGAAACTAAATATATCATCAGTTCATCAGCTCATTTATCAGAATTAATCACCAGCCTACCATAAATTTGTCATCGGACGTTTCAATATTGAAGGTTTCAGTATTTTGGTTGGATCGTTCACTGTTTTGACATGATGGATGTTTGTTATCATTTTTACTATGCCTGGCAATATGTTAAAATCCCAAAATAGATTATATTCTATTCCGTACTTGGATTCCATAAACATCAACATTGGTTTACGAACAAATATGTCATCGGCGCGTACGTTGTGTTTCGTTTAAACGCAGCGCTGCATGTGATTGGCTCAGATGTTCGCGTTGAAGAACGGTTTCTTGTGTAACGCAAACCTTTTGGATCGCGCTCCTCTCCCGCCTCTCCCCTCTTGCGTCACCCGCGCCTCTCGTCCAATCGCAGGCCACCCCAAAAAGTTTGCGCGTTCCAGACTATAAGAGCTTCCAAACTTCCCTTCAAGTTTGAGAAACACCTCCGTGACGCACAAGAGGAGAAAGGGACCCCGTTCCGCCGGACAGAGGGAAGCTATATTACTTGCGTTCTCCAAACATCAGAGGTGATGTTTGAAGAAGAGCCGATGCAAGAGGAGCCCAGTTCCCCGGAGTCTCCAGTGGACAGTCTGGGGAACAGCGAGGAGGAGCCAGACAGGCGACAGCAGAAGCGCTGCAGCAGGAAAAGACGCCAGAGCAGGAAGATCGGCGAGGACGCGGACAGCCCGACGCCTGGGAAGCGGAGCAAAAAGTGCAGCAACAGCGGCAGCGGCAGCGGGAGCCCTCAGTCTCTGGAGGACCTGCAGACGCAGCGCGTCATGGCGAACGTGCGCGAGCGTCAGAGGACTCAGTCTCTAAACGAGGCGTTCGCGTCGCTGCGCAAAATCATCCCCACGCTACCCTCGGACAAGCTCAGCAAAATACAGACGCTCAAGCTCGCGGCGCGGTACATTGATTTCCTGTGCCAGGTCCTGCAGAGCGACGAGCTGGACTCCAAAATGTCCAGCTGCAGTTACGTGGCGCACGAGAGACTCAGTTACGCGTTTTCCGTCTGGAGAATGGAGGGCGCGTGGTCCATGTCAACATCCCACTAACGCACTGGCGCGCGCTTTCAATGCAGCATGGTATGTGATGCAAAACTTCACGAATCTCTCCGGATCGTATTCACAGTCTGGCAGCCACAAGTTTGGACATCTGCATTTTAAAAGCTTAAGTCCTAAAGCTCGTGTTTTAATGTTTCACGTTGGTTTTCTAGATAAATATTACAGGGTTAATTATGGTGGCCCAATGCACCCCTGCATATTTATTTGGAAATAGAATTGGAGTAGTCAGTGCTGAGAAAGCATCCCAGGATGCACCTCATGAAGCTTTTTGATAAACCTCCAAACAGAGCTGAAATCTATTCACAGAAGAAGCTGAAATAGTTATAAAGGAGTTTTCATTTGCGACACTAAATCATTGCCGTATTTCACAATCTGTGCAGCTTTTTTATTTTTTGAAGGATTTTACAAAGTAGAAGATAGTTCTAACGCAAGTGTCCAAACTTTTAACTGCTAACTGTATGTTTCTCAAGAGCATTTTATGCATAAATGAATCTTTGTGCATTTTGTGTTTTCAAAAATTGGTTCTAAATAGTCAGGTTAAAATAGTCTAGATCGTAATTTGTAAAAACAAAACAAAAATATATATGTGTGTGTGTGTGTGTGTGTGTGTGTGTGTGTGTACACACGCAACCAAAGTTTAAGGGCTTGCGTAAAAAATTATCAATAATGAATTTATTTTCTGGTATGCAAAAATACTGTTAAAGGTCTACTCTAAAAGATCTGTTGATAAATGAAACGCATGTTATTCTCAGATAAACTGCATCGTGTTGTACATTCTCAAGACTTTCACCTTTTTTTCTTCAGATGTTCGGCCTTGAGCATCGAGTCAGAGCTGAACTGGAAGAGCGACACCAAACAATGGCGAACACACGGATTATAAAGGGAAGGTTCTGGAGCGTCATGACGTCGTTGCGAGCACTTACAGTTTGTGAACCACTACATGGAGCAGGAATTACAATCAGATCTGCGCTGTTGTGACGGTGAATGTGGAAAACATGTGCTTCTGTCTGTCGCTTCTGACAGCAGCCGGCGTCATATTTATTATAGAACCTATGAAGGAAATATGGAAGGATCTAGGCTCGTAACACTTTCTTTGACTGGTCCTAGAAAAGACTTTTATTTATTTATTATTGATTGTCACAATGCAGAATAGATCTGGTGTCTATGCAGTTTCTATTTTAAATACGATGTAAATATGTGTATATTTTCTGCAATAAAACATGGTTTGAAATGTACTTATTTTTGCAGTTTTATGCATTACAGATTTATGCATTTATGTACTGCAGAAAAGTATATGAAAACAAACGAAAACAACCTTTTTGCCTACATATAGACAACTGCAATGGTTATTCGATTTTAAAAATGAAAAAAAGCTACTCCTGCCCGATTTGCTGTTTTTTTTTTGTTTTTTTTTTTGTTATTACATTTATTTTTAGGATTAGTTCTAAAACCAAATATATGCCAACTCAGCTCGTTTAAATATTGTTTTTCTATCAATAAGCTGCTATGAAAAAGGCATTTTTAACTGTTTACCAAAAGCATTTCGAAAATTTAAATTAAAATAAAAAAATATACTTTTTTCTAAACCAGAACTGATTCTTTTAATTGTTATTAAACATTTGTAACTATTTTCGTTCAAAACGATTATTTTTTTAAAATGCTAAACTAAATAAATGCAAAAACAAAAACTCGAATAACTGAAGGAAATGGGTTACACGGAAAATACATGTGCATGTTATTTGCGATAACAGAAAAGAACAACACAGTAAAAATAATGATTCATGCAGTAATAAAGACATTTGTGTCGTTTTGCGCGGGTAGCTATTTTAACCCAAAAGGAGAGCAAATGACAGGAGGTCTGCAAAAGCGTTTAGGATGTTGTGAAGAAGGTGTAACGGGCTCCAAACATGTATGGAATTCGCAGATGTCTATAAAATCGAGGGGTCAGGAAGGTCACAGAAAGGTGCAGCGGGTCAAATCCAACATTTCACAATCAAGACTCTTGTGGGCCTACTGAATCAATACATTAGACTAGGCTAATCCTATTAAAATGCAGTTAAAAGGGGACAATGATTAGGTTTTCAAAAAATGATTGTAAAGTAAAACACTATAAAACCCAGCGCGATCATTTTTTTTTTTTTTTGCAGTGTATAATTTGAAGAAGTCTTGTTTTATGAGAGCCGTGAGCAGGGTGTGATTCCGGTTCAGAGGGGATCTTGGGGATGGTTTGTGTTGTCACTTATCTCTCCAAACGTTTGCTTCGGTTTCCCGTTAGAAACCCGCTCAGGAGTTTGGGGACTTGGCGAGAGAGAGAGAGAGAGAGAGAGAGAGGGAGTGAGCTCAGGCACCTGAATCAAACTTATTTCTACCAGATGTTGTTAATATTTTTCTTAACGTCACGTGAATAGAACAGATGTTGAGTTGCACAGACCCGCCTTCACTGCACGCAGTCTGACACAAATAGTTCTTAAAAAGAAGCTCGGCTCGATGGGATAATGATGGCAAGATAAACCTGCTTTTTTGTGAAACGCGTGCGTGTTTTGAAAAACAGAGAAAAGACGAGGAAAAGTCAAGGATTCGGGATTTCTGCTGGAGCACTGCAGGGATTTCTTCATGCACTGTGGAAATATTTCTGGTAATTATTTCTCTAAAACTTTGCATCTGGACTCGGTTTGAACTCGGTACGTCTCAGGTTGTCATGGAAAAGAAGTGTTTTGGCACGCTTTCGCTCAAATGAATAAAGTGTAAATTATAATTTCGAATACAATGTTGCTGCTTTTTTATTCATGCTCAGAAAACAAATAAAAATACATTTATTGCAAAAATCAACCGTGCATTTTGGCTGCAGTTTATTTAGGCCTTCTGAAGCGTAATGAAGTGTAAAGGCAGGAGTGAATGCAGTTAAACGATTTGACGAATGTCGATGTAAACGCATCAGTTCTGACCTGCAGGGCAGTAAAGATTCACCGAGCTGAATCGATTCACCATCATGTCCGTGTTGTGTTAAACTTGAGTGTGAGCTCCTGGAATTCCTGATCTGTGTGAGTTATACAGCATTGCGCCTCTTTCATGTGTGTGACCTGATGGCTTTGACATGATTTAAAAGGCCTTTAAAGACATTAATGTACAAGCACGAGTTTAAACGGTAGGTAGAAATGTATAAAATGCAACAACAAAAAGATTAGATCATGTGTAGCAATTGCATGTGTCAAATTATATTTTTAAATGTACTTAAAAAAAAAAACATGGCTGAATTAAACAGTAACATTTATATAATAAAATGCATATTAACATTGCACTAAAATGGCAACAAGTCAAGAAAATGCATTATTTTTGTTTATTTTGTCACACTTTGATGTAGGAAAATTACACTTTAACAGTTGTAATTAATAATAAATATCTTAAATTAAAACCAAAGTGAATTTTTCAATTTCATTGCAAAGATAGCTTTTGTTATGCATAACAATTGAGCAAAGAAAAAAACAATTTGATCCAAAACATGGTGAAATATAGAAGTAAAATGTCTATTTTTAATCTAAAAGCGAGCACAGGTATTGTTACTCTTTCAGTGCAACCATTAAAGTATTAGATTGTTATGTTACAGTTTTCCTAACCTTATTAACAACATGTTTAGCATAATAATATTCTATATCTCTGGGGTCCACACAGTAAAGTCAAACTCAACAGGATAAGAGGGTTAAAACACAACATTGATTTTGGAGACTCTTTGACGGTGCAGTGAGGTCAAAGGTCAGCTGTAGTTGTGTATTCTTGGACTGTTTGGTGGATTGTTGAGCTCAGATTGTCCACGACATGCTGCTTTAATTTCGCATCTTTTTTGGCTGAATGGAAACTTTGAGCACACAATGATGCCTCGAACTGCTGAGCTCAACAAAGCGTGTCCGTCCTGGAAGACTAGATTAATATACGATTTGATTTTTTAGCGAAGGCCTTTTCATCTCTGATTTACTGGGTCCTGCGCTGTAAGAGGAAACACATGGATTCAGCTCTTTCATGTCACTGCTGCTCCGAGATTCTGATCATATTTAAATAATTATGAGCAGCCAGATCTTGTGTGCCTGTTCTAATCGTGTCCAGTACTATGTTTCCTTCATATTCAATGCAGAACTGCAGATCATTCAGCCACAGCGATATCATTGTGCTTGGAATGGCATGCTATCGTGCAATATTGCAGCATATTAAGCACAGCATTTTAATTTTCTTTGCATGCTTTGAATTAACAAAAGCTCTGTCTTATATTCTACAATGTTCTGCAATTAAAATGTGGCATGGTTTTTTAGTAGGATGCAAAACATTAACGTTACCACGTTTCAGAGACATTCTTTTTCTCTTTGACCATCGTTTGTTTTGATGCAAACAAGAAGCCCAGTGTTGAAATCTTAAAAATGCACGAACATGACCAACCAGGACATTTTATTGGTGTTAAAAGTCGTCCCACACAATAACAGGAATGCAAGACAGTTTGAGGACTTGAGCAATATGAAAGCGTTGGCCGCATGTTGTTTTGTGGTAGGCATATTTCAATCTGTGTTTTGAATTTATTGTGGTATATTTCAGATAAAGCCGCCCCTAAATGACACGTAAAACGCAATGAAAATGTTTGGTTTCTTTACACGCCGGTCAACATGGCTGTTCATGCTCATTGTGCCTGTAGTAAAAAAAAGTTGTCAAGACTTTCTTTTTTAAACTTAAAAAGAAATAAGAAAAATGCAATTAGTGTTCAAATTCACTGCAAGAGATTGTCCTAACTTCAGCAAGCATTGGCAACGTGTTGTTTTGGTGGGTTGGCACATTTAATTCGGTTTATCCAAAGCTGGTCTCTTAATGTGGTATAAAACCGCCCCTGAATGGCACATAAAAACAAAACGAAAAAGGTTGGTTTCTTTACAAGTCAGTCAACTAGTGGCAGTTCTTGGACAGAATAAACTGCCAATTGAATCCAACTTTATATTGCAAGTTAAAAAATAAGCATTTTGGTTAGTAACCCAGAAGGTTGTAGGTCCAAACCCCAAAAGTAGTGATTGCACCAGCAGTAAAAAAAAAAAAAAAAGTTACCAAAGTAAATCACTTTGGTTGTGTCTGCAAATAAAGAATAACATGATGTAAAATCGAATCTGCATTACACCAATTCCAGATGCCTGCCTCTCCACAGCCGGTTGGTCCCGGTCTTCTTGGTGTGTTTCTGGTGAATAATAGTGAGGTTATTGTGTATATGTACCACCCAGGCAGCTGTAATGCCATCTACATCACGTGCCAGAGCGACAGGGCAACCCACATCTACCTGCCCATCAGCCGACACGGGTTTCTGTGAAAATAAACAGGCAATCAAAATGCAGGTCAGAGTACACAAAGACATCAGACACTTTCAAGCAAGATAAAAGAGCTGTTGTCTGATATTTGTTTGTGTTTGCTGGTTGCCCCCTGAAATAAGCTTCAGCCTGCCCGAAGAGGGTAAACACCATGTAAAGTAGAGAGAAAGAGCTGATTTAAATCATCCTGTTGTTGCTGTCCAACAGATTTCAGTGATGGAGGGGGTGTTTCTTCAAATATGGGCGCTTTGGGAAATTAAAGTGCCTTAAAGCACATTATTTGTCGACTAAAATATCCAGAAGTGAATATACATGCATAGCAGATACATTCCTATTTTCATTGTCATTTTCTCTCTGAAATATTAAAAAATTTGATTTCCAACCATCTTGAATAATGTATGTTTGTTAGTGTTCTGCTGTGGAAATGATTTTTTTTTTGGAATAAAAGGGTCGGCTTTAAGGTTCATTAGATGTTTATGTACCTTAGACAATAGACATTATTAGTTAAAAATGGTTTATTATTTGGCGAAATACCAGCTTAACACAACTTAACACAGACAACATGAGAAATATGTATCTTCATTCTTAAATATTTCTGTCACACCATAAGACATTAATATACTTCAACTACCTATATATACAGTATATCTAAAATTATAGATTTACAACAACAAAAATGTAGGTAAAACTGCTAGGTAATTATATTATCTTCTGAAATGTAATGACGAAGATCTATTGAAAGCAGGTCATGTGTTTAATTCAGGGAATGCTTAAAGTAATGAAAAAGTACACTCTACCTTGACTGCATTACTACTATGCAGGTAGCTTTGGGTAAAGTGTTTTCTAAAAGCATAAATATAAATGTTTAATGTGACCTACGTACTACATTCAGTAAAAATCAACCACTGGGAAACAAGTGCCTGAAGTTGAAGCAACACCCATATATCATGGCTGAACTGAGGGATGTTCTAGGAACAAGAGAATATAAAGGACTGAGTCACTTACTGACCTGTTTCAGTAAGATGTATGAAGCCAAATCCCCTCTGACTTCCTCTGTTTCTCTTCTGGATCAGATCCCTGCTTGGAACAGAAAGTTATGAGCGTGCATTTGCCCTGCTTTATTCCCCTGAATAGCTGGAATACACACCAGGTCAAATCTATCCTCTGGAAACTTTTAAAAGTGAAATATTTTAATTAGACTGGACCCTGAAACTAGCCCTAGGCATGTCCGTTTAAGTGTTTTCACGCCACTCGCCAGGAAAATCTGATGGGCTGGATCAGACACACAGCACTGGGCTTTTTGTTCTTGGTTGACAAACAGTGCGCATTGTTCTCCAGGTCCACAGTTTGGTTTTGTGTTCACAGATTCAGCATGAATTAGCATAATTGTGGTATGATCTGGATGTTTAACACATCAAGCCAGCGGTACAGACATACTTGTAGTGTTGGACAAGCTAGAGATCGATCCAAAACTGAGAAAAGTGAGAGATTGTTGCAGTGGTGGCCTAGCGGTTAAAGTACTGTGCATGTTTCAGCACATCAGTCAAATTCTCAGTCACAATCTTTTTCTTCTCATAAATATAAAAACTTCCTTGTGAAAAACACAATCTTAAACCAGCCAAAGATGGCTTGCTGGTTTAAGTGAGATTAAAAAATGTAATTTAGTCGAGGGAAACATTAATAATTCCAGCATACAACAAGAAATAGAAGGCTCATGACATGAGAAATGTTTTCGGCACAGGCTGAGAGGATTTTGTACCATTAAAACATCCCACAAGTTTCATAGCCTGGAACGATGCCCTCATTAACCGCCATTTTTAACGTTAGAGCGGGCGGCGCCATTTCTAAGTTGAATGTGCCAGACTTCCGGTCTTATAGCCTATGCTTCCAGTTATTTTTTAGCTGTACAAAAGCTGGCTATGCTGTTTGACATTGCAAACAATTATTTATTATCATATTATTTTAATATATTGACAAAAAAAATAGAATACTTTTATGTCATCGCGCCATAAGCCCCGCCCACTAGCATTAGACGCTTAACGGCTGAACACCTGTTCATACGTAAATGGAGTCGATTATAATGATTGAGGCTGTCTACACGTCTACAGAATACATATGCACAGTCAATTTCTGACGTTACAAGGACGAATGGAAGAGTAGAGGAACTCGTAGGCTGTTCTCTGGACAGTTTTCAGAAGGATGCTAGCAACAGGAACAACCGCGTGCCGGATCGCGTTGTAGGATTATATGTTTGTTCGGACATTTGTTTTGTAAACGAGGCACAGTTATGGAGACTTCACAAAAAAAACGTTTGTTGGAAGATGAATTGTGTCGGATCTAACATCAGCTGCAAACTGTAAGTAAAGCATAATAAATTTGTCTGGAAATGACAGTTTTATGGATAATGATTTCAAAACACTTGCTCATGTGTATTAGCAAGGGGGCTTTTTCCATGCAATGACGTTAGCCAATCACAATAGTGGACTGAGCTTTAGTGCACCCGCCCCCTTAAAATAGCATTTCAGAGGGGCAGAATTAGGGTTGAAAATAATAATCGTTTTTTATGTTAAGGTATGACTGTTTTTGGATTGGATGGAGTGTGGGAATTTAAAAATATTACATTACAAATGAGGAACATGTAAAATAATAGTACTATGAAATCTATATAAAGAGCCTTTTAATTTAGTAGGGCAGTAAATTGAATAATTTAAAACTAAATAAGAGAAAATCTAACTAAGTGGTAGGTTAATAAGTGAATGGCCTAGATCTGAATTTCCCTATGTCTTGCTAGTCAATAAAAGCCATTCTTGTATTCTCAAGGCCAACGCATGAAGTTAGTACACTTAATACATTTGCACAATAAAATTGTGAATTATTATTATAATTTTTTTTTACAGAAATCTATATGTGGAATGCTGGTGTTCAGGTAGTTGTCAGCACAAAACCCTTAGAAAACCAAAAAAAAAAAACTGGTCTGACCAGTGGAAAGCAGCCAGGTAGCCAGCTATTAGCAGCAAACCATCACAGATAGATTTCAAAGCGTGTATTATCACATCACAACACTATTCTCTTTCCTTCACAGCATCTGTGGTGCCTTACATTGATAATAATTCTGTCAGAAGACGTGCTGGTTTACAAACTCAGCTATAGATTCTAGTCATGTGATGTGCACTGAGATGTGAGGTGCATTTGTTCTTGAAAATGCTGCATGAGATGTACTGTATTCATGTGTATCAAACAGCTACATTCTGACAAACTAAAGCAGCATCGTGCTGCACGGCGTCAGGGGAGGTTAACATTTCAGAGAGGCTTTTTTTTTTTTAAAGATCTGCTTAATGCATCTTTGTCAGGCTGTCCTGGAGGGGATCTGTGGGGGGTAAATGCAGACCAGCATCCCCCTGGGGGGTAATTAGCCTTCAGTGACACCTCCAAACATTCTGCTGGCCCCCTCCAGGGCAGAGCTTCAAGGCTTCATTAAGCCTCGTTGACTGGTGTCACCCTGACAGAAATGCTAAACAGATACACACGTGTGTATAAAGTTCATCATGAGCGCATTATTTGGGCTTCTTTTCAATGTGTCAGCCAGTTTGCTCAGGGGACATGCGCTGTGTCAAGGCTACAAAAAAGCATACACGCATGCACATGGGCTGCAGATTTGAAATATATATATATATATATATATTCAGAAAATCTGAAATAGTATTTTCTTTTACAAAGTATACCAATAATCTTTGATGTTGTTGCATTTTGCTTTACAAAAAAAATTGTAAATCATTAAAAAATAATCTATTTCATGTATATTAATGCTGTCAAATGATTAATCGAATATAAAATAAAAGTTATGGAATATAAATATATATATATATGCGTGTGTGCTGTGTATGTTTATTATGTATATATATACACACATACAGTAAATAATTTGAAAATGTACATGGATATATTTACATTTATTTAAGATATATACGCATATTTATAGTGAGTATTGCATGCATGTGTTTGTATTTATGCATGTAAAAAAACGTTTATTTCGGATATGATTAAAATAGTTTGACAGCATATTAAGGATATTGTAAAAAACATTATATATGACAGACATATTGCATTTGCAATGTTCAGTCATGTCAGTATGTTGCCAAGTGGCACTACAGACCATTTTCAGTTATATGTTTATCAGTAAAAATGTGATGTTTTTGAACTATTTGATGCTCACTTAAGAGGTTCCATGTCAGTCGTGATGCTGCTTTAGTAGGGAGCTGCCTATGTAGACAGTAAGGCATCTCATGCTGAGTCACCGCTATGGGATTTTAAGTGTGTAATGCGTTGCTGCTCAACTGTAAGAGTGATTCAGTGAACAGTTTCACATCCTGTCTGTTACTCGGAGCGCTTAAGAGGAAACAAGAAAATTGCTCTGTTTGGAAAAATCGTAAAGAAAAGTCTTTCCGAATGAGTGAGCTTGTTTTTTAATCCTTTACGAGGAAATGTTGCGTACACATGCATGTCATCGCTAAAGTATGACAACATGATTTGTGAAATATCAAAACCATCACTGAAGCTCTGGTTTATAAAATCTTTCGTACAGTCCAAACTATTCAACTCCACATGCTGCGTTCAAAAGAGAAGAAAGCGCATTATTAGCTGCTCGTTTTAGTTTTAATGCAGGTTCTCTCACTGGTGCTGCTCGTGAGAACTGAGTATTCAACTTTTATTAACTCTCGTTTATGGGTCAATTAAAAGCCGATCTCTCAGATCCAGATGCATAAAGCTTCATTTGCAAACTCTGGTCTGAATGGGTTTGTATCTGTGTTGCTCTTCTGAAATGAAAGTTCAGTTTCACTAACTGTCCTCTGAGAAACTATTCATTGTTTTGATTCATCGAATCGGTTCTCAAAACTATTTGGGCGGTGTTTCCCAAAATCATCCTGATCATGAGCAACATTGCTCTGCACTGTAACAAAACCCTAATGTACAGAACAGAGAAGAAACGTTATTTCAATGATTTACTATCAAATGTGTCATTTTATCTTTTTAGTTATTACATTTTTTTAAACTGTAAATTATAATATGACTTGTTCTTTTTCACTTCCAGAAAGTGTTTTTTGTGAAATACATGAGATGAAACAGGTTTTCACCATATACAGTAAAGCGTTAAACACTTAAATTAAATCATAATTAAAATGATGATAATTTACAGTGTAGAAACCATTAACTCCAACGTTCTCTACGATCTACTTTCGGGAAATGCAGCCATGACCAGTTTCTTCACAGATCAGATTGACCTGATCTTTCATTCCTTCTCAAAACACGAAAGAAGATATTTTGAAAAATATCTTCACTGTATGGAGCAAAAAAATAGTGTAATTCTGTTTTTAATGACCTCATTTAAAAAAAATCAAACCCAAAACTCAAGGTTGAGGGTGCTGGTTTGTGGAGGTCAGGAGCAGGTATCTGCATGTATTACTCTAGAGAGAACGAGAAAAGTAAAGACAGAAAACCTGAAACAGATGGTCCATCGCCCCATGCAGTCTTAACCAACAACAAGGGCAGCTCCAGCACTTGATCACCCCTGCATTTTATGCCCCCCTGCAGGGCTAAAAGAGCCTCTCGCACCCTCAGACCCTCCACGGGGGACCATACGGAAGTGTGAAGCTCAAGTTAAAAGTCGTGGACAGATAAGAGCTTTTAAAAGCCCAAACTGGGTTTTTATGTCTCAGCGGGGCGTTGTAAATCCTTCCTCATTAGGTCTCCGTTCCTCCCTCTTCCCAGGGATCTGTTTGCGTGTTAAATGAGTTTTTAGTGGTGTTTGCTCAGTCAAGCATCACTCTTACTATTGCTCATACTTAGGGTTAAGATTTCAAGCTTTAATCTGGAGAATTAAACCATGTTTGTGTAACTCATCCAATGCCATTTGCGCTGTAGTGATTAAACAACCGCCTAGCAACCACTCAAATGACCATAGCAACATGCATACAATACAGTGGCAACCTCTTGGCATCACGGCAGTGAGTTTCAAATCTTGTTGACCTTGTCTTCATTAAAACCCGTAATTACGTCCTGTTTTGACATATTTAACTGAAAGTCCAAACTATAATTAATGAAAAAAAAATAAATAAAAATGTTCCCTTCCTTTTTTTTTTTTTTTTATCCGCCTTCTTTTCTCTACTGCCCTGCCAAGGCTGTCTTAAGAATTCCTTTTGAGTGGTACCGTGCAAAACTAAGCTTTCATTTGCATTAAAGCAATAGTTCACCAAAGATTAGTTTAATGATGATCAAAAACGATAATGTTTTTCCAAACATTTCCAAAAAGGTGTTTTGAAGAATGTCGTAAATGAATGTTTATTGCATTATTTTATTGTTATGTGTGATGTACTTGACAACTTGTGATGTATTTAAATAAAATAAAATGTAAATTTAAAATATAATTTAATTAAATTTAGCAGCGACTCGACAAATGATGACAATGGAAGCAATCTAAATGAACAAAAAAGCAATATGCAAGTGTTATGATGAGTCTCATTTAGCCTAACACAATACACATAATGAGTTTTTCTTTAAATTAGCCTATTTAATAAAAAAAACATCAAGAACAGATATAATAGAAAAAGAATAAGCAAGCTATATAGACTAGAGCCAGCTAGTGTTAGATGTCTTTTTATTTATTCTTATTTAATAAAGAAAAAATAAATAGATAGAATACAGAGAAGAGATTAATACTTTAGTAAGTTGGTATTTTAATGTTTTATCAGTAAAAAAAAAAAAAAAATACATATATTATGTTGGTAATTTTTTTCTTTCTTTTTTTTACTGTAAATTTAATTTCAATCTGTAAAACCTTAAAAAAGCACCTATATTTCTGGCTCATACTGGCATAAATAAATGTCACTGATCTAGTTTTTTTATAGTCCATGTGACTCTTGTGAAGTGGTACTTTTAAGTTAATCATTCCAAAAAGACTCATTTAATTACAAAACGGCTGCAGAAAATTGAATCATTAAAGGTTAAGTGCTTTATTTCGGCTGCATAACTGCCAAAAAATGCAAAAGCAAAAATAATTGTTTTGAAAAGTTTTCCTAAAGATCTTTCATTGGTCGTTCAAACAAATAGTCCCGCCTCCAAACTCACACCATTGGCTGAGCCACTGTTGCTATGTTGAGCTCAAACTGAGCATTTCAAAAAAACCCACCAGTGTTTCAACCTATATGTCTAACTTTTATCTCTGCATATTAAGCTGAGATAGTGAGGTATTTTAACTTAGAAAAACACGACACACATTACCTATCATTAATCATTATATTCTGTGAGGTTCCCATCCCGGCTTCTGAGTTTCAGACATTTTTCTGCACCTCCTTCGGGCGACCTTTCAACCTTCCCTCCGCATTAAAAAAGAATATGGCTCGAATGCATAATGACTGTTTTCCTGTGCCGTAAACTCCACGACAGCAAACGGGCGATAATTAGAGTCTCCATGGCAACGGGCCCAGCAGGCTGAAGTTTCGTTTGAAAACTTTCGAGTTGAACAAACTTCAAACAGACGTACGTGAACGTGAAAGACAGAGAAAGAGACTGGAAAGGGAGAAAAAGATTTGAATTTGAATGAAAGCAGAGGAAAAGAGAGAGAGAGAGAAACCGAACAGGTTTGGAGTAGGTCTGGATTTCATTAGAGCCAATTACCTTATCTGTTTCATCTCTGGAGTGACCCGCGGGCGCTCTGCTCCGGACACACACTAATACACACACACACACGCATGTAACTATACACGCCGAACATATTCACGCACATACCTGCAGAGAAAGAGAAAAAGCAGCCACGCTTCACTGCTCTGAACTTCAGCGCAGCTCAAAAGTGCCATGTTAGATTATTTGTCATATTGAAATAAGATGAAATAGTGTTTTTCTCTCTCAGAGGTGTTTATTTATGTAATGTTCTTCAGTGGAGGTGTTGATCTTTCCACTGTACGGCATCTGAAGTGTCATTCAAGGCTGGACTAACACAACAAACTTCCTTTAAAGACAAAGACGACATCTGTGTGTCACCAACAACCTTCAAAATGCCACGTTTAATTATAAAAAAAGTTTCTTCAGAAAATGCAACTGGTACTTACCTGTGCAAAACTAGTCGCCAATAGAAATAATCCTAATTTGAACAGTAAAAGCCACTATCAACTGGTTAACAGTAAGTTTTCTCACTCAGTATGGTGAAAAACTGGAATAAATCAAAAAATTTAATTTTACTGCAAAATATTGTTACATTTACAATTTACCCATACACAGCAAAAATATCTATTTTTATGGACAAACTATATATTTTAAATATTATTTAAGTATTTAAAAGCATACACACGTTTAAATAGTTTTTTTTTTTTTACAATGAAAACAATGATCTAAAGGATTTTCTTTAAGACATTGCACGCAGATGTGCCTAAGACGAGTTGCAAAATCGTAAATATTTTGTGCATTACGTTAATGTATCATATCTTTACACATCTGATCAATGCGTTGCTAAATTCATACTTGCTCTCACCAATTATCTGTCCATCGCAGTGATTCAGCTGAATGACGCGTAATGAAGGAACCAGTGAATGAGACAGAACAAAATAAACAACGACAAAAGAGTCACCTCGCTAACCTCCACAGCCGCTAATTCTGCTTAATGAATCATGACACAATCAAACCCAACCGCTGTGTTTAATTGGCTCCCCGTTCAGGCAGCAGAGAGGAAACCGCTAAGATAAACACAACGCTAGCGATAACGTCTCATGCCATGACAGGTCGCGCTACACACGTGATGCTTTAGCATGCTTTCTTTCTTTCATTCAAAGAGCAGAATAATACAGCGATTACTGCTCAAAGAAACGAACACTGCCCAAACCTCCAAGGAGATTCACTGCCATGTTTGATTAATGGCTTTGAATACGAGAGCAAAACAAACCTTATGCTATGCTAACAAAGTCTTAATGGCTTTTGGATTATGGCAGAGAATGAGCTTCGAGAGCCACAAAAGTTTGGGATTCTTACATGTTTTGTTCAAAATGATCACAACCAGGAGCTTCAAAACTGTATTACTGCTGTATTATATGTTGTAGATTAAAAGGTAAAAATATCTCAGACCATATTTCAGGCATTCAACCAAAAGTCCATTCAGAAAAACATTGATTTCAGGATTTTTAAATTTTTTTTATGTGCCTGTATACTGCCATTATTAATTTATTAACTTAGTACATAAAGTTTCATTTATATATATATATATATATATATATATATATAAAAAATATATAAATATATATACGTGTGTGTGTGTGCGCAGACACGCACCACACACACATAATACATGTGTGTACTGTGTATATTTATTATGTATATAAATACATGCACACACATGCATGTATATATTTCAGAATTTTTTTTTATATAAATTGAAATTCTGGTTTTAATTAATTTCGAGCAAATATTTGCGGGTAAGCTAGTCTTCAGCTTAGTTGGACATAATATTATGTTAACACTATGTAATAATAAATAAAATAGAGCACCATTGTTCTAAATATTATAATTAATTTGGGGAATTATATGAGTCGCCTCAATTTCCTTGAGTGTCAAGGTAGTATAACCAATATTTTGCAAGACGATTTTTTAGATATTTATGTAGTTATAGTTAACTATAATAGCTCTTTGACTTTGTAGCCTAATGCATCTCCTTTATGTGTTACTTCCTGAAAGTCTTATGTTAGAGAGAGAGAGAGAGAGAGAGAGAGAGAGCTATGACTAAAGTTTTTTTTACCGCCATCACACAAGCACTCTGAGTTCTGATGGCTTCCATGTGTGGTGAATCCAGCTCTCTGTCCGATGTCATATCCTGTTCCAGGCTGGATGTGCTGTAAGGGTCTGCCCGTGTCACAGTGTGAGAGGGGGAGTCTGGGTAATGACGGCAGGAGACCCTGCAGGTGTTCCAGACACACATACCAGTGTCAGAATCAAGCCCATGTTTGCCCCCCGGAGCTGATTTCAAAACACACTGCATGTTATGCATTTTTGTCAATGCATTAAAATATTCAATCAAGTTTCTGTTTACATAATATATTTATTATGTATATAAACACATACAGCATATATATATATATATATTAAATGTTCAAACAATATATTTTTCTTAAATATATGCATGCATTGTATTTATATATTCATAATAAATATTCAAAAAAATGTAAACAAAAATGTTTATTTTGGATGCGATTCATCTAAATGAATCATTTGACAGCACTAGTTATACTAACTATGGGTAATAACTGATTACATGTAGTCTGGATTACATAATCAGATGTTCAATGTTCAATGCATGATGTTGATAACAAGAAATTGAATATATATTTTATATTATTTACCCAGCACTGCATAAAGATGATATTCTCAGTGCTAAGAAATAAGGACTAAAACTGAAAGCCTATTGGAGCAAAACTGAGCATATTTTGCAAGTAAATACTTCAGAATCCATCAGTTTTCTACACAAACGATCTGTTGACTTTGCATGAACCTGTGTGTGTGTGTGTGTGTGTGTGTTGAATGCTGAAGTAGAGGGTCACTACTGGTTCACTCCAAAACCACAGTATTGTCCACCTGAGCAAACAGGAAAGAGGTGTGGGTGCATGCGAGGGCAGAAAGACGGCTGTCACACAGAGACGGATGAGGATAGACAGCTTATGACAGACAGATTGAGGAGGAAAAGAAATAAAAGGACTGTTACAGGAAGTCAGGGATGAAGAAGCATCACTAATCTGATTTCCAAAACCCAACCTAGTCACATTAAAACGTCTCTGTGCGGCTGCTTTTACTTCATTTGTAGTTGATTTCATGCAAGGAATACGGTCAGAAGACAGTACCGGATGAATTCAATTAGTTTGTTTGCTAAATGTAAACTCTGCCTGTTTGAACCTGACATGTTCACACATTAACATTAATTTACATTAGTATTTCTGCATTTGATTGACAGCTCTCCTGTAGCTCAGACAGTGAGTATGACGCTAGCAACACCAAGGTCATGGGTTCGATTCCTACCAAGAGCAAGAGCTGGTCACGTGTCATTGCAGTTGAAGTCGCTTCGGATAAAAGCATCTGCTAAATGCATGAATGTGGATGTAAATTCATAGTGACTTCAAACTTAATTTGAGGTTCAGAAATATAGGAGAAACAGCTGTGTGAAGAAAATTCATATTTTATCAATATCAGAGTGAAAATGCATTGAATCCGCATCTGTACATTTAATAATTTAGCTGATGCTTGTATACAAAATGACAGGAAGTATTTCTCACAGTACTGTAAGGTCAATGTATAATATTTATTTTATTCTTATTGTATTTAATTTATTCTTATTATTGTTTTATTATTACAACAATAAAATAAAAACAGTATTAATATGCATTATATTACAGGGAAATGATGATAATTAGATTATAGAGATATTTGTTATAGGCTAGTTTATGAAAGCCAAGATGAAATCACAGACACACTTTTCAGTATTCAGCTGTGTCCTGATGGTTAAAATGAAGGCATTAGTTGTTGTTCCTCTCAGAAATGTCGCGTGAGGACTGTGAAATGGCTTGTGAACATCATTTTCTCAGAGAGGTTTAGAGAGATGCTGGATTCGTGCAGATGTTTCTGGGATGCGCAGCTCCTTCGTCAGTCAAAGCACAACACACAGCGGGAGACCTTTGAGTCCTGCCAGCCGCTGACATCACGCCAACACACACACACACACACACGTCTCTGCTTTCACGCAAAGCTTTACTCAACTACAGAAGCACTTTGACTTCACAGAGCAGCCAAAGAGACTTGATACAAAACACAGGTGTCATACAAAACAAAAGCAGAAACAGACAAGAACATTCTTTAAAATGTGAAATACAAGACATCTGATAATACACCGTTCATTGATACATATATATATATATATATATATATATATATATGGTATATTGATAATAATGCAGCTGTACTATATTAAAGAAATGGAGTGCAATTAAAGTGCATTATCTGGCCCAAAAGCTTATATCCTATTGGTCAATGATTATTTTTTGTGAACAGAGGAGGGAACAATGGTGCAAAGGACATTTTTCTTCTTTCTGAATAGTTCTTACCACTTATTTTAGTATCATTCATTGATTTTATAGGTTTTTTTGTATATTTTATCTTTATTTTTAACATCATTTACTTTGTTATTTTAGTACTTAAGGTTACTTAAACTAAATGAGAAATGTCTTGGCAATTAGCTGAAATAAAACAGGTTTAAGTTATTATTATTATATTAATTTTTTTTAGCATTTTAGTTAACAATGATAACCCTGATCTATATGAAAAAGTTTAGTCAAAAAGATGTTTTTTCATGTTTTTAAGCTTTTTTTGCTGCTCACCAAGGCAGTTTTAATATTGTGAAATATATAAAAATAACAGCTTTTTTTATTTAAATATATCTTCAAATGTAAGTTATTTATGTGATATAAAGCTGAATTTTTAGCAAAATTACTCCAGTCTTCAGAAATCGTGTGTTGCTCAGGAATATCTCTCATTATATTTTTGCGGAAACCATGATAAATAGAAAGATCAAAAGAACCTTATTCATGTATTTACTGTCACTTCTGATTAATTGAATGTAAGTATTAATTTCTCACTGAACCCATACGCTAGTGTATATTTGATTGTGAAGAAACCCTGAGTTAAACTACACTAACCTGCAGATGTTTACCAGGAGCAGAGAGATTTCCTGTACAAATACACAACAACAGTGATTGTATTGTTTTCAGTTCAGGAGCCAAATTAGAATTTTTTATTATTTTTTTTTCCTCTACAAATAAATAAAATAAATAAAACCCGCCCGAGTGTTTGCGGTGAAGTCCACCATATTGTTGCTCTTTTCTTTGCCGTGTTGCTCTAGTAGATTTTTTTTTTTTCCATCCTTGGGTTCCTGAACCTCCAAATCCACATGAAACAAACCCGAATCCTGCTGGATTAGAAACAATATGCCAATAGAAATAACCAAGACAGAAAGCACACAGTCTCACTGTAATACCACCCTCATCCTCGACCCCCAAACAACCAAAACTGACTCACGGCCTCTCTGGAAAACAATATTTATTCTTCATCTCAGAGTTCCTTTTGGGGAAAAAAGGAAGAAAAACAGTCGTCTTTGTTCTTTTCAGCTAAAAGTCTGACTGGCTTAGGTTTGACACAGATGGCCGTCACGGTTTGGAGCTTGAAACAATCCAGACAGAACTGGATCAGTCGCTCCGTCAGACGCAGAGTTACACAGCTGATGTTTGCATGGATAGAGTCAACAAACACTACACCTCAACCTGACCCCATTGGTTCTACACCCTCAAAACCTGCATGTGAGCGCCCTTAGTCATGCATAGAGCCCGTGCATGCTGGGAAGTCACATGGCTTCGTATTTGGAGTGATTCGTCTTGTGGAATTATTTCGTAATTTCTTTCACAGCTGGAGTTGCCCAGGTTCGAATTGCTGTTTTGCAACCCGAAAGCTTAATTGACCAGTTTATCATGCCGGGTTATGCTGACTCTCTCCGCCTGTCTCCACGTCTCTCTGTCGCTCTCTCTTCATACCACTTCATTCATCTCCAGTCCGCTCTGTCCACACGGCCCAGATAAGCCAGCTCTATATATTTCTGAGAGAACTGTAAATTGCAGTTGTCGAAAGGCAGGAATAGTCCAAAGCATCGGTTAGATTTGCTCTGGCTGAGATTTACTAGGGTCATATTTATCTGCAGTCTCAGTGGACGGGTTTAAAAATAGGGGAGGCTCAATCCAGCAGCGCAGGAGATGAAATATAAACTCCTCGAAAATCAAATGAAGCAATTTGATAAAGGGCTATTTGAGCAGAACACAAATTTTCACCCTGACAAAATGTTAAAAAACGTCACTTTATGAAGTGTGCAACCGGCACTGCTCAAAATGTTCAACATCTGTCCAGATGCCAATGTAGGAGTTTTGCTCCATTCAGAACTGAATTTTAACTTAAGCATAAGATTCAGAATTCACATCTGAGATTTTATATATATGTATATATATTAGTGTACATAAAAATATATATTGTATTAATAAACTACACTAATTAGACTAAATAGACTCATTTTATTTTCAGAAAGTGAATTTGTTTTTTTTTTTATTTATTATTTTTATGTGTATAAATAGGCCTCCCTCTGTGTATATGTATATTAATTTCTGTATGTAGTGTGTGTAAAAAGGAAAGAAATATAGTTTACTTAAAAAAAAACAAAAATCAATGTTTTTTTTACAATGAATTGTATTATAAAGCGCTTTCATAAATTAAAACCGTTAAAAATGTGTGCGGTCAATCAATTAATCATGATAAATTGCATCCAAAATAAAGTTTTTGTTTACATTATATATGCGTACTATGTATATTTATTATGAATACACTCACATGCATGTATGTCTTTAAGAAAAATATGTTACGTTTATATCATATAGAATATGATAGAATTTCCTAGAATCCATTTCCTGTGTTGTTCAGTTCAACTAAACTTCCTGTATGTTGCGTAACGGTTTTAATTTCAGTATAAATTCACACTTGTGAGTTAAAAAGGAGCCAATTCTTTGATTCTGAATATTACACAGCCCTGTTGAACACTAATAAAAAACAAAAGAGATTTGCATTCTCGTTGAGTCCAAAATATGCAGGATTATCAACCCTGCGCATCTCCTGTAATTCAGTGCCAGTCCGTCTGTGCTGAGCACAGTTTAGTCTCTCCAACTTCACGCGTAACCCCGCTTTGAACATCTGCATTCATGATGGAAAAACTCCACCGATTGAGGTTTCCGTGCAGTTGCAGTTCAAGGGGTAGATTCCCAAAATACTGAAAAAAGAGCTTTCCGCTATAATCAAATGCTAGACTGCACTAGCAAGCGTCCTGTCTTACTGAGCGCCTGATGAAGGCTTTCTCTCACACAGAGGGCATTTGTTCTGCGGTGGGGGCTTGATTTGTGGTCACGTCTGAAAGCAGATCTGCTCCGTCTGACCCATGTTAGCAGGAGGGAAATCAATGCGCTGATTAGGAGAGCGGATCGAGTTTCTGATTAAAACTGCAGCGCTTCAAAACATACACTCAATCCTCGTCTCAGAGCAGGAAGATTCCCGGAATTCCTTCAAATGAGGCATCGGTGACATCACGGTCTGATAACGGCACAGACTGATTTGAGTCGATGTGAGCGATTCTTGGACGTGAACAGCTGAAATGAAAAGTGAGCTGAATTAGCCAGCGCTCTGGCAGCGGCAGGATAGATTACCTCGCTCGGTGTGATCTTAGATACAAATTGTGCTGTGCTGTGGCCTGGCGGAGAGCGATAGGGCTGCGAGATTTGGCCAAAAAATAAATCAGATATTTTGATAAATGTTGCATCTGAGATCTTTGATACGATAAACATCTAATGCAGCTTCTCATGCTGCTGCTGCTTACCAACAGTCACACTGAGCAGACGCTTCAGAAGGACATAGCAAGAGCTAATTTTGCATGGGCACTGTACATATTTATCTTTTTAATGTCATATTTTGACATTATTATTATTATTATTATTAAGAAGAGAGTAAAGGATCTGGAAAGCAAACTTATGCCAGATTAGGATTTGTGCAGTGAGAACTTGAAGGTTGATTTTTACATTCGGATGCACTTAAGGAGCTCCAGAATCACAAAAAACATATTTTCATTATTTTTATGAATATTTGCAACTAAATTGTGATACAAAAAAAGCTGAAAAACTAATATAAACTACTACTAAAATACCATATAAACCACAAAAGAAGACCAAAAACAACACAACTAGCATTGTGGCCAGAGTAAGGGATTGTTACTTTTAAAAGTTATGCGTTACAATATATAGTAACTGCCTTAAAAAGTACTTTTTATGGAAAGTAATGCATTATGTTACTTTTACGTTACATTTTCGTCTGGAAGCACAGATGTTACATTTATCTAAAGTCATTTTTGCTAAGTATGGCTGAAGCAGATCATCAAAGTTCAGCAAAGACAGCAGTTAATAAAGCGGGCTTAAATACTTAAAGGGTAGTATTGCAGGTAATATCTTTTGCATTCCACTTTTTATACTGAATCTGTTTTTGTGCAGCGAGGTGATAAATGCATGTTCACATTGAGTCTAGATCTACAGTAACATGATGTTCACACAGCGCACATAACCATGTAACTTGGATATTTTCTTTATTTTTCTGATTATGTTACTCTCCTTACTTGTAATGCATTATCATTGCGGTAGCCACTAAAAATATCTGTTTTTAATTTTATTTTCTTGCAATTATTATTAAAAAGAGCATGCATAACAAGAAATTAAAATTAGCCCAATGTGTCTTTTTAGTTCCCATTTAGTGTAAATTTGCACACTTTCACTCAGTTTACTTTTGTATTAACTGAGAGACCCTGAAAATGATTCAAAATCACTAACAATATTTGCACACTAGTAATAGTGATACTCACATTTGCACACACACACACACACACACACAAATGGATATTCATTTGCTTGATCACAGTGACCAATTGACAGCTAACAGAGATGCATAAAGATTACATAAGCTGTATCTGCTTCTAATAAAGAGGGTCGAAATCTAAAGAGCATCTTAAAGAATGAGAGAGAGACAGACGGAGAGCGAGCCAATGAAACGCTACCTTGCTGCGGGCTATTTGTGTTGGTAAGTAAGTTAAGTATAACCTCTTTAGCCTCGGCATACCAGAAAAAACTCATTTTTTGATGTGGCTCTTCAATGAAGAAAAACAAACATGGATGTATTACAGAGGGCAGAGCTGCGTTGATTCCAAGAGATATGTGCGTAATTAGATTCATGCCATTTTTTCAGGCCTTTTATTAAATTATAGGGAGTTTCAACAATATTTTTGTAAACTGAATTCCTCCCTCTTGGGTTTTTAAACATAAGAAATGGGAGACTGTGGACTGATGATGAATGATACGGGACGCTTTCCTTATAGAAAAGAAGTCGAGTGAGAGAAATGTCGCCGTTGCTGGTTGAAGTGGTGCAAGTAAAGGAATAGTTCACTCAAAAATGAAAATGTGCGGCAAATGTCCTCACCCTCAGGTTGTCCAAAATGTAGATGAGTTTGTTTCTTCGTCAGATTTGGAGAAATGGGTGCAGTGAATGGGTGCCATCAGAGTGAGAGTCTGTTATTATGCAATATGGACTCAAATTTGAGCAGAAATCGATGAAGTTAAAAGCGTCTTAATGGTGGATTTGTTTCTCAAGACATTAACTGTCGGACTGGAGTGGTGTGGATTATTGGGATGTTTTTTTATCAGCTGTTTGGTTCATTCTGACGGCACCCATTCACTGCAGAGCATCCATGGATGCACAAGTGATGCAATGCTGCATTTCTCCAAATCTGATGAAGAAACAAACTAAGTCAGTCAGTAGTTAGAGCTAACTAGCAACAGTACATAATTGCATGCTAAATAGTAAATCAGCATTAGTTACATACCCATCCTCAGCCTAAAAGCCCCACTTTTCACCACAATGATGCAACTATAAAAGCAGCCCTTTTCTCATCTTGCACAAAAATGCTTGAAATGGCACTTTATTTCAACATTTGTTCTCCCTGTGAAGTTTCATGCAGTGCATACTGGGAACTGCAGATACCAACAAAAATGATTCATACCTCCAATTTTAAATTCCAATTTAAATGGATTGCATGCAATAAAAAAAAGTTGTGATAAAATCAAGAAATGTGTTGCGTTAGCTCATTTTAATTCAGGAAACCGAACAAGCATCAGCAGGACTATTCCTAATCGCACATACTATTTAAGACCTTCAGATGAGGCATAACCGTGCCAATGTGCATGGGCTGAGAGACTGAGGACGTGTTTTTGAGGGTTTAGGGGGAGGTGGAAGTGACCTAAACCTGAATGGATGAAGATCTCTTTGGACTGGAGTCTGCCTCCCATCCACAAAACATCTCTCCATCAACCAGCAGATAAAACTTTTCTCTTTTGAACTCTAGGAGCGAGTTCCCCTCCTCCAGTCGTCTTATCTCCCATAACTCGAGAGGGAGTGCTGATCCCTCAGAAGGGTTGAGATAACAGCGTGGACAAACTCATAAACCAGCTCCACTAAAGGCTCATTCATCTTTCTGTTCATGAGCTCTGTGTGTCTGTGTGATTGCTTCATTGACTGATTTCTGTGGTGCAGGACGTTTGATATACAATCGCTCTTGCCAGTGTTGCCATAGAAAAACACTTCTCTGCAAGACTGTCGAGCTTTAAAATGACATGAAAGTAGTCTGTGGTACAACTTGAAACTTATATAGAGTTCTGGAGTAATGTATTTTTAGAGGGTTGAACCTGAAGTTTGCATCACCCTGATTCACTCAACAAAAACCCAACAGGAATTTCCCATTGGCTTTTGAATTATTGCAGAAAATAAGCTGTCATGTTCATGGTTATCTTCCCAAATGAACGCAACGCAACCAAAATACAAACAGCAGGAATGAAAAGCTAAACAACTCCATCCTCACCAATAAAGCTTCTGATAAATCTATGAGTTACAATAGTTTTCAAGAGGCAATGAGGCTGTGAAAGTCACTAACCTGTTTAGTTCAACTAAACAACAGCCTTTTTGAAGACAAGAAAAAGCTTCAGGAGAATGTTAATTATGTATTTTATGTGATAGACTTAAATGTGGAAATATCACAGACCTTATTTCATGCATTTAACCAAAAAAAAAAGCATTGACTTAAGAGCAGTGGAATTGGAAGTTCAAAAAATGCAGCTTGTTTCTGAGTTTTGGCCTAAAATAATATCCCCGCAGCACTCTCTTCAAAGCTCTTAATTTGTCCATATAGTGAACTGGCAAATACATCTGAAGGAAACACATCGCCCCCTCGAGTACTGAGGTTCATTACCACCATTGTAACGCGATGGGACCACACATTCACAATGAAACATTGTTGATGTTCATGTTCCCGACTTGCATATCTTGTATTGGAGCATAACCAACTAAATAAACAACTCTCTATGGCCACTTTGATTCTGAGGATTGCATAAAGCCTTCAGATGTAATCGTGTATTTTAAAGAATATGGAAGTAGACAACAAACAGTGAGATTTGAGAAGTGCAGTGTATAAGATTTCTTAAATCGTTTTGGGAGCCTCCTACAATAAGTTTACATGCATGCAAGGTCAGAAATGCTTCAATATTTTTAAAATAAGCACCTTGTTTTCCAAAGATTCATCATTAGTTCAAAGCAGTTCTAAGATTCAGTCTCCTTTCTGTGAGCCTACGTCTCTGCTCTGATTGGTCAGTAGCTGCTGATGTCACAAATGCCTCCAACCACTCTGCTCCATTTTGCCAATTTTTAAGATCCAATCAAAATCAAGGTCAAAATGAAGCCTAAGTGGACTATTCAGTTTATTTTTGGTGCATCACTTTATATTGACTTTTAAATGGTTTTAAATATTAGCGTCAGTTGCACCTGCTTCCGCTCAAAAAACAAAATGAAATGTCCTTTGCGGATTCCCACCGTCATTACGAGACTTTTGACAGCTGCACCCGAGAACAGCGATCTGAAGTTTTTTCCTGATTCATTCATAAACAGAGGACTGTTTTGATTACTCGCCTTCAGCGGCTGCAGCAGTGTTATTGTAGCCTTTAAAATCTACTTTGATAAAAACCCATGCTGACTTTTTAAAGAATGAACCTGTTAGGCTTCATTACGAGTATTTTCAGTTCTGTCAGTCACTGAAAAAAAAGAAACGGGGAGCAAACATTTGCGGTGGTCTGCCCCGAGCACATGGCTCATTGCGTCATTTATCCTGTAAAACTCAATTTTCTCCATCCGAGCTGAAGCCGTAACTGCTGCCTGACTGAACAAAGCCACGTATTATAGTAGACTTTCGCTCCCAGCCGTTTTGGACGGCATGAACAATCGGACGGCACCAGGCGAGTGCGTCGCTTGGCAGGTTCAGAGTCGAACAGAAAGGCTTCACTGGGCCTGCGTTTGAGATCAGGGTGGTCTGTTTTATACTCTCCGCATCGAGTCTTTTCCTTTAGCCTGCTGCCAGTGCTGTCCCACGCCGCCCGTGCGGTAATAATGTACGGAAAGAATAACAGCCACGATACATTACCGCTTCATAGCCCAACGCCTGTGCATGCAGGAACGCTGAAAGAAGAAGAATAAAGCATATTCCACATGCACACGGCTCATCATCTCTCCAGCATTCATATGTCTGCTCTGTGCAGTCTTCCTGCTGACAGGTGGATAACGTAAAGTTGCCACAAAATCATTTTTCACGAACAAAAGTTGCAGCTGGGTTTGCTTACATCAGACTTGATAATCCAAAAATAGATACTTAAAGAAACAGGCACAATACAAAACAAGTTGCTATTAAATTTTTTAATTCCATGGCAGAAAAAAACTTTGCAAAATGTAAAAAATTAGGAGACAAAACTCAATGTCAACAAAAATATGTATTTTATGTGGTGGCTAAGTCGCATTAATTTATACGACCTCAGTCATTAGGTGCTGGTCATTCGTACAAATTTAATATGAATTGTGCAACTCATAAACGATTTAGCAAAAATTTGAAAAAAAGTGAGGTCATACAAATTTGTACAAATTAGCCAACTCGTAAAATTTGTATGAATTGCTATTAGGTCAGGCTGGAATTAGATATCAATTTTCAATTGCAAAGTGCAAATTCAAAATTGAAGAAAAAAGTTCCTCAAAAAAGCTTATTTCTTGCAGTTCCAAAAACATGTGAGAATTTTGATGGAAAATGGACTGCCAAGACACAAAAAAAAACCAATGAAACAAATTGAATCCAAAATAGTCCATTCAAAAATGTTGGTCTGATCTTCATAAGCTATTGTATAGGAACAAATATGCAATATATTATATTGGAAACATCACACAAATCTATTTTAATGGTGCGTTTTTTTTTGTCCTAATGTTAAATATTACTGAAAAATGTATACACTTGTGCTGAAACAGAAGTAGTGTCAAATCTTTTTTCTGTATTGTCTGGCGTTTTCACAGTTATGACATTTGGATTGGATTAAATATTGGTGAAAAGTATATGCATAGATAAATTGTTCAACATCTAAAATATGAATTTAGAAAAATGTACAATTTTCAGTTTTTTTACACCGTTTAGCATCATTTTTATTTTTTAATGTCAGAGCAAACCTGTGAGCCACTCGTTTTTTGTTCTAAAAGAGTAGAGAATCTTTTTAAACATTCAGTGGTGAACATCAGTTTTAAATATATTTCCCCGCGGCCCACGATGCAGGATTTCTTTCTTGCGTTGTGAATCTTCAGGGGCACATAACTCTCTACATGGGTTTTGGATGACATCATGGGAGCCCCATTTCAATGCATTAAACCAAACTGTTTTATGCATTTTACACTTTTTTTTATGGCAGTATAATTCTTAACGCAGCGTCTCGCCGCTCCTCAAGGTGAGTCTTTGAGCTTTCCGAACGTGTTGATGTCACATATTTTATACACAACACAAATTTATTACCTTTCACACCAGGGTTTCTCTGCAGCACAGCTCATGCTGCAAGAATGTGCTTTCCTTTGTGTTTTTTCTTCTCTCCCTGCCGTCTTGAGGAAAAGAAGGGAATAATAAACTTCTCGTGGGACCTCAGTGTCAATGCAGTAACAGGGATGAATGTTTTGTTTGTTTAATGATCAGCTCCGCTGTATTTCAAGACTAACCGGGATAATTGCGAGATACACACAAACCCATCACTGGCAGTTTATCAAGATTATTTGCCTGCTGGTGGAAGAGGGTACGGTCTCCATAAACCGGTGTGTTAACGGGTCATATTCTGGTTCATCAGATGCTTTACCGTCAGTTTGCCTTCTTTTGTTTTAGCACTTTGTGTAATGATAAATCCTCAGGTGATATAGTTACATTATTTATCTGGATCAGATGCAGCTCCTGAAGTGTGTCAGTTTTTGATATTTTCTTTCTCTATTAATCTTTTCAAATAAACTCAGACTCTGGAGTCTCATGGTGCTGAGTGACATTGTTTTTGTTTCTCCGCCGGAGTCGATCCGTGCAACATCATTAAACTAAATGACAGGAAGCTTCTCTTCAGTAACCTCGACCACACACATCACGAGGGGTTAAAATAGCCCAAAATGCTCCGGAAAGAAAAAAATATTGGCAGTTTGTTTGTCAGTCCAGTCCGTGCATGTGATCCGGACCAGGTTTTGTTTGCTCCAGTACAGTCTTTAGCTTGAGTTTTTACTTAAAGGTGCCCTAGAATGAAAAATTGAATAATAAGAGTTGAGTACATGGACATAACATACTGTGAGTCGTTTCCTACTTCTTATAGAAATCAAGTGTTTG
>JAUCMS010000128.1:1022082-1036940 GCA_032357445.1 Enteromius radiatus | reverse complement strand
GTAAGTTTTAGACACTCGTGTAAAAATGCTGTTAAATGAGGAAGATTTCAAAAATAATGCCATAAATAAATTTAATTGATCAATTAACTTCTATTAACTAAATCAAATACATATTTGGTAAACCAGCTTCTGTTCCGAGGTACACCTGCCCAGAGTTTTTCAGGAAGCTTTCCAGGTAGGTTTTTTGGGTCCAAATTATTAGACACTTGCAGCACGGAAAAGAAGAACCCAAGTACAAACAGCAATAAATACTAGATATTTGTAGTAAATATTTATACTTGTGTATATCATTACAAGTAGCCATGAGAAAAAGAAAAAAAAGCCTTTGTTTGTACAACTAATTTTAAACATAAATAATTATCTCTAAACAACAGACATAAAGGAAATGATTTCACCATTTTTGGCAAATTGCATGGAAACCAGTTTGAACCCCAAAGCAGCAAAGCACTTCTGTAAGAAACCCAAAACGTCACAGCAAAAACCCCTCTTTTGAAACCTTTACCGAAAAAAACCGTTTCACTGCTGCTTCTGTTACTCAGATTTGGCACCGCAGTGAACATAAATGGGTTTTGCGAGGCCTAACATGTTACCTGTAACCGCCAGAATAGCAGCAAGCCGAAGTAGCCCATGTAGCATTTAATCTGCAGCGCTGGAGTTTGCTTTCACAGCTGGCTGCGGATGCAGGTCGGCCTGTTTTCTGCCGGCGGGAAACCCTGCTGAGCCTCAAGATGAATGGCATACCTCTGCAGGAAGGTGGAGGGCTGGCTAATTGGGGGTGGGTGGAATAATTCCTCTATTTTAAGGCATTTCCTAATCTATATATGAATGATGTTTGCCCTTATTTGTGGAGAACCAAACGGCCCCTTGCTGAAAATAGAGAGCCCGTGTCAAATTGAGGTCTGACCACAGCGTTTTCCAGTAAATAAGTGTACAAGAGCCTCATGGCAGAAAACGGGACGCTTTCTGAGTCGAGCGGGTCTGAGAGCAAACCAAAGGAAGGAGTCACTTTACAGCTGCTGGAAGAACTGCTTGGGAAATAAGTATTCAATTGATGCATGCTTTATTTAACCAACAAGTTTGTAGATTGGATGATATATTCATATCAAGTTGTTAAAATGTATAATTTGTGGTGGGAATACCACAGATAAATGAATTCTAGTTTTAAGCACATATTTTGAATGTAAAAAGCTGTTTTCTGGCTTACAGGGTTGAAAACTTTTGCACGGACATGGTTACCAAGCAATTATAAACGCAGAAGGGTTGAAACAAACTGTAGGCTGCATTTATTTGATTAACAATACAATAAAAGTGAAATATTTTAACCATGTAATGTATTCATTTCCTAAAGTTAATATGTGTTAAAATGTAATTTATTTCTGTGATCCGCAGCTGTATTTTCAGCATCATTACTTCAGTCTTCAGTGTCACATGATCCTTCAGAAATCTTTCTGATATGCTGATTTGCTATATTTTATATATTTGATATATTTTATTTTCCATGATTCTTCGATGAATAGAAAGTTCAAAAGAACAGCATTAACTTGCAATATGTGGCCCTTAAGAAATTTACCAAATAACTTGATAGAACATGATTTTTGGGGAAAAAAGAAGATAATTTTATCCATGTTTTTGGCTATTGCTACAAATATACATTGATTTTAGACATTACGATCATTGATTTAAGACTGGTTTTGTGCTCCAGGGTCACATTTAGATCTTTAGTGACATTATAAACTTGTAATCAATTTAATGCATCCTGAATAAAAGTGTTAATTTCTGTTAGCACGGTATTATGCCATAAATGCTGTCAGTGGAGCTTAACATGTATTGAAGCTCTAGAAACGCAGACTCTGTGATGTGATGGTCATATATCTGCGTCAGACACATTCCCTTGATAGCAGCCAGAAGATCACAGCTTCTCTGAAGCACACTTCAAAGGGTTAACCTGATCCCACAGCTCTGGCCGAGCACAAGAGGTTAACAGAATCAGCCTGAGACCAGAGAAGCTGTGGGAAAAATGTGAGGTAAAGACAGCGAGGTCATGTTCGCTTGGAATTACCTTCAATAACGAGACGAGGCTGAGGAGGTTTAGAGAACTTTTACAAACAACTTTTATTTTAAAACTATAATGTCAACGTAAACATGACCTTCGACCCAAGGTTTTTCATGCAGTTATTGTTTCAATCTAGCGTAACAGTGGATAATAAACGTTATTTACAGAGCAGTGAAGTAAAAACAGGCTCTTGTTGTACTTTTATGGCCACATGATTAAGAATCCGTCAATCATCCGTTTCATTAGTGTGATTAGTGACGGCGATTCATTCATCTGTGCGTCTGTACGTCTCACAGGCTTTCAACACCGTGTATGATCACAAAATGAAATTGCAAATTCACAAAACTTTATACATCTCTGTGCTGGCGTCGTCGTGAACTGTGAAAATCTTTAGATGTTAGAAACATGAAATATCAGTGTTTTTCTACAAACATCACATGGAGAAGTTTCGGCATTGTCGCCGTTGGCGATTCACAGCAGTACTGATTCTGTTCACTAAATAATGAGACATAAAACACATCTACACAACAACACTGACTCATCTGAATCGTTGAGTCATGTGGATTTAACATTGACTGAATTACTGCATCGTGTGAATCAAACATTGACTGAATCATATGAATCATGTGAATCAAACATTGACTGAATCATGTGAATCAAACATTGACTGAATCATATGAATCATGTGAATCAAACATTGTCTGAATCATGTGAATCAAACATTGTCTGAATCATATGAATCATGTCTGGACTCCACACAGTACAAAAACAGACCCCATCATGTCAACAAGCACTGAAAAACCAAGGCCGGATTCATCAAACAGTCTTAAGAAAAAAAATCTCTAATTGCTGTTTTCTACTTATTTTCAAACTTAAAATTAATTTATAAATATTTTGTGTTCCCAAAAACATTTCTTCAGAAAATCTTCTTTTTTCTCAAGACAAAACTTTGAGTTCCTGGAAAGAATGCTCTTAAAAATAACTTATTGAAGTTAAGAGAACCTACAACTTGTCTTAATTTTAGAAATGTAACACAATTCATTTACCTTCAAATATTAAAAAAATTAAACAAATCTCACTACTATTGCTAGGGATCAGACGTATTATAGTTAAATAATAATAATTAAAAAAAAATAACTAAAACTGCAAAAAAAAAAAAATCCCAAACAAACACAAAAAGAGAATAATAATAATAAAAAAGAAATAAGGAAATACAAACACTGTACTTCAAATGAAGTAAACTTTACCTGACATAAAATAAAATTTAATTTAAAACTTATAAATTTTCAGCAAATCTCCAAGGCAAGACTTAATAAAGATTAATAAAAGACATTTTAAAAAGAAACCCTCTGAAAATGAATACAAATTACAAAAAAAAACTAAAAGTTCAACTAATTAAAATAACAACAAAATTAAAAAATATTAATAATAATAATATTTTAGTGCTACAAAAATGACACCAATGATTGTGATTAAACATTAAATTAGTAAATTTTTGCTTAATTTGTTTTAAAAGCGAAACAAATGTTTTATTTTATAATTACGGCAGTTGAGTCATCTTCAGCAGCTTCAGAACATGCCCCAAATTTAGGGTCACTTAGTACTTAGGGACATTTTTACGAACTTCTAGAGTTCATCTTAAGGAATTTCTTGACTTGTTTCTTAAGATTTAGCTGAATCCGGCCTCTGGATGACAGCGGGGCATAGCCATGTTAATGTGAGTTTTTGTCTGTGATCGTGAGAAGAAATCAGCGACCTTATAGTTTTCATTGCAACAAGGCAGGTACGTCACTATTGTATTGTTTACACTGACATTGGTCAATGGTCGACCACCAGAAACGAGACAAAAAAACAGTTTCACAAGAAGGACATTGTTTAGCATCATTTCCGCCAGACGTTTAAACAGCAGCAGAAAAGCTCGCTAGCATCATTTCCTCTGGTCACATGAAAGCAGCTGCGGCGCTACTGTTGGTGTAATGTGGGGGGTAAATGAAGCTCTGTGGTCATCGCTTTCCTTTATTTAGCTTCACACACAACAACAACCACCGAGAGGGGAGATCACAGCAGAGACAGAGGTCAGAGGTCACGGACAGTGTCACACTAACAGGGCTGAGGACGGACGCAAGACAGACAAGCACATGTTCGCTCTCAGACCGGCCCACTTTCTCTTTCCTTTCAGTATTTCACTTCACTTTCATCCTTTCTTACCACTTCCTGCCTCGCTTTCTTCAGCTGAACCTCAAAGAAATGTCCAGCTCACATTTCACATTATTTTGCTTAAAGTAAACGGAAATTCTTTGGTAAGATCTTACATTAGTTTTGCATCGCGACGACAATCACATACCCTGCCCCCAAATCTTCATGTGACCTTATTTTTAATAACGTTTTTAATTTAAATGTGACCTGAACATTTTTTGACAAGATTCAGTTTTGTGAGATTCAGCCCTTCCTTCTTTCTTCATTTCGTTCTCTTTTTTTCAGACATCGGTTTCCGTCATGTTTTCCAGACAGTGTTCGGGGTGGCTTGGCTTGATCTGCGCTGAGCTCTGCTCCTGTTCTTCACCTGTATGTCTCTCGTGCTCTCTCTCTCCGTCCTCAGGCTCAGTTTTGAGGCAGATGACTCTGGCGAGGACGGCCCTGGGATCGCTGGGAGAGTTTCTGGAGCTGCGTATGACTCCAGCAGGGGGCGCTGTGATCTCCTCCTCCTCCTCCTCCTCCTCCTCCTCCAGATGAGTGCTGGGATTCCTCAGCTGCTCGATGGACTGGGACAGAACCTACAGAGCAAACACCACAGAGAAAGAGAGAGAAGTAAGGCGTTTTATAGTTTGTATAATCATGGCTGGTTTGATTACATCACTCGCAAGGCTCCATGGGATGAGAAGTTCACTACATTAAATACACATACTTTATTCATTTATTTATTAGATTTTCTGACTTTTGCTTGGTTCATAAGTAGAAAATGATTTGGGAAAGTAATCACAATTGCGCTGTATTGTTAGTCCTGCATTGACTGCAATAATAAATGTCAAAACTAATTAAAAGTGACACATTAACATGATCCTTCGTAATAATAATAATGATAATAATAATAATAGTAATAATATCTCTCTCTCTCTCTCTCTCTCTCACTCACACAGGCTATATATGAATGCATGAATATATATGAATAATTATTTTTAATCACATTATTTTATTCTTAATTATTTTTACTTTTATTATTGTAATTCTACATTTGTCATTTATTTATTAAGTTTGTTAAATTTACTTTAATTACATTTTTTTCTAAATATCTGCCTTTTAATGGACGCTTTAAAAAAGTCATTAATGTATTACAGTTATAATTAATATATTAAATAATATAAATAAATATATAATTGCAATTATATTATTAAAAACAATTATCACAATGCACAAAAAAAGTCTTAATATTTGTTTTTTTTTTTTAAAAATAAATACAGTTATGAATGAACGGGAAAAAAACAATTTATGAATGAACATATACTGTATATGGACATAATGTACACAAGTAATTCTGCGGTTATTTACAAAGTTTGTTAAACTGATCTTATTTTTACATTTATTTATTTATTTGAACTTTTTAAAATGTTCATATGGAGCTCTATTTTTATTCCAGCTTTAACTGTGTTCAGTTATGTGTCATAATTAATTAGAAGTGACACATCAACACGGTCTTTCATTGTTTTTGGGATCTTCTTGTAAAAGTGGCTCATTAAATCTGTCTCTCTCCTGAAGAGGCCGCCGTTCTGGCCTCAGTCCTCCTGTAAACTTGTAAAATAATACCAACCCCAAAAAACAGCAGCTGTAAAAGGTCTGTGTGAAATAAAGTGTGGCTGAATTATATGAGGATACACGTGTGTGTTAAAGTGCCGCCAGCGTCTGCCTGCAAAATCCTCTGCTAGACCAGGAAATGAAAAAGAGAGATGAAATGAATGAAAGAGAGAAAGTAATACTGAATAACAGAGTGTTATTAGGAGGAAGAAAATCTGGGTGTATGGGGCATTGAATGAAAATAAAGTTACAGCCCAGTTTTGACTGACGAATAAAAACAGGTAAGAATTTAGCCACCTAAATTGCATTTTGTCGCTATTACAGTAAGAAACTCTCTTAAAAAATCAGATATACAATATATTTTGATGATATATGTACTAGATTTTAATCCATTAAATGATCGTAGTGTTTCCTCTTTTTTAATATGTGATGTTTTAGTGTTTTTTTTAAGACAAACTTTTTCTAAAAGCAGTCAAATAAAAGAAAAAATGTTGCATGTTTAAATGCCAATCTAACAGTTAAATGTGTTAAAAGCCTCAGTAAAACATCTTATTGGGAATAAAGTTAAAAGAAACTGGAAGGAAATTACTGTAATACTGTATTTTATTTCATTTTATTTTCATTTCATACATTTCTGATGTTTAATGAGATCCAGCCTTTCATTTTTAGTTCTTCTTTTAAACACCAATTTCATTGTAAAGGGCTCATCGGATGCAAAATTCACTTTTCCATGTTGTGTGTGTACACATAATGATAACGGTCTACTCAGATTTTTTTTTTTAAATCCTCATTAATAATCATTCTTCCTCTTTAAAAAAAGAGCTGAGATTCTTGGCAGAGTGGCGTAGTTCTGCTCAGGCCCCTCCCATGATTATCGATTGACAGTGGTGTTTTATCACAGCTCCGCCCTGAGTGAACTGTCATCAGTCTGCCATTGTTTCAAGAGCTCATTTGCATTTAAAGCGACATGCACCAAAACAGGTCACTGTGAGCAGAACTGTTTTTGACGAGGTAAAAAGTGTTGTTTTACACTACCGTTACGAAATTTTAACCAAAGTATGTTACAGACTTTTCATTAACAGCCTAAAGAATCCTGACTTTTAGTTTTTTCACTTCTCATTCGGGGAGTTTCACAGGATGTTGGCGTGTTAGCTGAGTGAGGTGAAGTGACCTGGCTGATGTGGACGTGCTGGTGAAGCTGTTTCTGTTTCTCCATGAAGCTGTGGTGCTGTTGCTGCAGCATGAGCTGAGCCAGAGTGCTCTGTGGCAGCGGCGCTGACTGCGTCCGGTTCAGAGGTCGGTGCCGTGGTAACCTGGAGCGGGAACTCACTGACGGACGCTCCTTCATCAGCAGAGGAGACGAGGAGAGCACAGGAACACTACCTGTGACTGAGAGAGGGAGACATATGAAATACATATGAAAAACATAAATGTGTACATGTAAGTACATATAATATTTTCCAAATATATGCTGTATGAATGTCTTTATATATAGATAATGAATATACACAGTTCACATACACATATAGTGGTGTTTCTCTGATCTTTAAGAGAGCGTGCACTTCGTTCGACGTGTCCCTGGGTCAACATCTTTGTGATTAGCCAATCAGATTTGAAGAACCAGTTTAGGCTTACGATCAGTGTTTGGTGTTTGTGCATCAGTGTCAGTGATCTGTCATTAAATATGATTTTAGGGATTACTCATGGGTAAGGTTAGGTTTCGGTGTAGAGATAAGGTCAAAACTAAACTTTTGGATTAAAATGTTGTTCCAGGATCAACAAAATATGTTGACCCAGCAACACGCCGAACTCAGACGTGCGTGCACTTCCAGCTCACCAGGTGACATCATCCTCTGCTGTCTCTGCTCCTTCAGCAGGAGGTGTTGGAGGAGCGCCTGCTGTCCGTTGCTCACTTTAGCCTCCATCGAGACGGGAGACACGGCGAGACCCTCTGTGCTCCGGTCCTTAAGCGCCGTTCCCGTCTGAAAGAGACAGATCGCACAAACATTATTAATATTCAGCGTTTTCCTGTTTTTGCATTTAGACCCAAATTTCCACTCAAGCGCGAGCGAGACTTACATAACACCAGCATATGAAATATTAATAACTGTGCTTTTTTAAAACGCATCCAGTCAGCGTTTGCGTCCGGCGTCTTCCATAATTTGCAGGTTAAGGAGCCGCGTTTAGAGCTCCCTGGTGACTCATTCAGCTATTTTAAAATGTGAAAGTGTTCGGTAAGAGTGATCCATGTTTTGATTTTCTGGCATGTTACGCGCTTTCCTGACAGCGTTTCTTTACATTTTTAACGGCCCGTGATGAACGAGATGCTAAACTCACGCCTTGAAACCCTAAACCTAGGGCCTGTTTATCTAAGGGCTAAAGATCCCGCGGGTCAGAGGTCACGAGCTCCATTAATCCACACAAGCTCTCAGTGAAAGCAGAAAATGAGACGTGCTCCTAAACCCTCCGCAAACAGCAGCTCATCTCTCTGGAAACACAGCTCATCTCTACGCTCTATAAAGAGGATCATCTCCTAACATGCGCGGCACATTCCTCATACAGTATTTTGTGCTTTCACCACAAATAGATGCGACTCGGTGTCTCACTGTCTCCTAAAAATACCTTGCTTTTTCTGCAGGATCTATTCATATCTGTCGCGCAGCAGAAGGAGAGCCGGCGATGCTGCTTTTGTCTTTAGGCCTCATATTTCTTAGAGGGTTGCTCTTTTAAAGCTCATGAGACCTTGTCTCCAGATTTTTCTCCTTTTGAATGAGCTGAAAGCTGTCATGCAGTAAGAGTATAGCATTATTTCATGAACACGGAAAGCAACAGGGTACAGTGTATGATGGAAAATGTCAAAGTGAGATCTCTGACTTTTCAGTGCAGACTTGTGTATCATCTGAGCTCTGAGTGCTGTTGGACACATTAGATGGATAATTTGCATACTTTTGCACTATTCTGCGCCATTTTATAGAATATATAGCGTGTCAACACTGAAATTTCTAATAAGAAAAAGTGCACTTTAAATCCCCAGTTTATGCATTTAAATAACTTAATAAAGAAGTGGCAAGCTTGTCTCTGGTTTTTCTCCAAACAGAATGAGCCAGTATGAATCTAGAGCTATAAAATGAAGGTGGAGAGCCTGTCGGATGATTCGACGAGAAATGTTTGAGGTCAGAGTGTGATCTCTGACTTTTGATTGCATACGTTAGTATCTTGCTAGCTCTGAGCGCTGTTTGAGACATCGTTGAGATTATAGGGTGTTTTTTTCTGGAGAAATCTAAGCAGGAGACTTCAACATAAGTCTAGGGGGTTCTGTGTGATGTATTGTGTTGCTAAGTGGTTGCTAAGGTGTTTTTATAAGTATACTATGCAACGGGCTGTCAGCGAGAGAGAGCAATCTGATTGGCTGTTCAGCTACGGTTCTGCTAGCATTACTCTAAATATTCAGAAACTGGATTTTTGACTTTCATGAGCTAAAAACATGTAATGAATCTAGAATATAAGTTACAAAAGAAATATTTGTTTTTTCACGATATTCACATTTTTTGAGATGCACCTGTATTAGTATTTTATAGGACGTTGGTGCCGTGACCCAGATAGAAGTGAGGTTTAGGTGGGGTGTGTGTAACAAAATCTAGCTAGTAGGTGCTGTGCTACAGTCTTTAGTGTCCTCATTAGTGTTCGAGTCCCACTCAGGACGGGTCGAGTTGAACTGAAGGGGTCACATGTTCCAGGGCAGCTTTTTGGCCCAGTTACAGTTGATGTTAGGTGACAATCGTGTTTCATCGCTGCTAATTTTTTAATCCGGCTGTGATGCATTATACTGCATTATATAAACCAAGCCTTTTCAGGTCTTTGTTTTTGTGTCTCTGTAAAGTTTGACGTGTCTGTGACGGACAGGAACTTACACAGATGTGTGCGTGAGCAGGGTGCAGAGCCAGCGTGAGGTTCGGCAGAGAGGGGGATGTGTAGAGATTCAACAAGGACATGGACCCGTCCGTTTGTAGGACACCCCCCTGAGACAGACAGCGCTGGAGGAGAGGAAGATAGAAAGAATTACATCAGCTCGTACATAACACAGCCGAGCACAAACACAGCAACAACAGTACAGCATGAGATCAAGAAGGAGAACCAGTAGATCTCCTATATCAATGACATAACCTCATACAAGCATTCGGAGGAACACATTTAGATATTGACATATGAACTTGCTCACTGCAGCAGTCAATGTGTGTCTGTGTGTGTGTGTGTGTTTCAGTTGAGCGTGATCAAAATCACAGCCAGAATGCATTTTAGGTTTATTATTAAAGCATGTAATTATAAGGAATAGGTTTTTGGACCAATAGGATTTTTTTATTTTAGCCCTTTAACGCTTGATGCTCTCTAGAGTATTGCAATGCTGTTGCAAGGGTGGTGGCTAGCATATTGTAAATGTTTTAGTGGGTTGCTATGCAGTTAGGATTGTTGCTAGGGTGTTCTGAAAGTGTTTTATGTGGTTGCTAGGGCGTTGCTAAGGAATTTTAGTGTTCTGAGTTTTGTATAGTGTTGCTAGGGTGTTGCCAGGTGTTTGTTATCATGTTCTATGAGGGCGCCAGGTGCTAAGGCACTGTGAAATGATTTTATGTGTGGCTGGGTGTTATGAATGTTTGCCAGTGGTTTTTATGGTGTTGCCAGATGTTCTGTTTATTTATTTGTTTTTATTTATAGTGTGCTAGGGTGTGAATGTTTTTAGTGTATTACTGTGCAGTGTGGTTGCTAGGGTGTTCTGAATAATGGTGTCCAGGAGTTGCTAGGGTGTCACCAGGTGAATGTTATAGTATTCTATTTGGTTGCTAAGGTGTGGCCAGGTGGTTGTTATAGTGTTCTTTGTGTTAGTAGTTTTCTATTGTGTTGCTCTTCTGTCCCCTAGTAGTTGTTAAGTGGTTTCTAAAGTATTATGGATTGTTTTTGTGCTATGTAGATTTGTATGGTTACTAGGGTGTTGTGAATGTTCTCCAGTAGTTGTCAGGTGGTTTCTAGAGTAGCCGTTCTGCACCATGTCAGTCAGTATCAGTTAACGGTGTGAGTGTTAATGATATGATGTCATCTTTAGGTCATAGTTTTGAAGCTCATGGAGCAGTCTCCTGCTGTAAGGCTGCGAGGATGAACTCAGTCGGCTGTGTGCCTACAGGAGGAGAGGAGAAGAGCGTTCTGGCCCGTAGCCCGTGAGGAAATGCTTGGGCAGAACTTCACAGGAGAATCAAACCTCACCATCCCAGAGCCCCTCACCCCCTTCCCCAGCCACCAGCACAGCCAAAACCACAGCGGAAAAGAGCTGTCACAGTTAGTTCAGCACAGCACCGCCGTACACACACACACATCTAACTCTACTACATGCTGCACTGATGTTCTGATGTGATTTTAAAGACGGTGTTTGTTTGTCAGGCTGATGGTACGAGCGCCCTGGGACGGGGTCTGTGTACTCTCAGCTCCAAACAACGGATCACTGGGGGCCCGACTCCTTCACCCCACAGTCTGATAAGAGTAATGAGACGTGGGACCGTGGCCGTTTTATTTAGTTTCAGTTTTGTGGGCTGTATGCCTCAGTTCTCAAGAATGCAATCAAAAGAACCAAACTGCACGCAAGTGCATGAAGCTCTGATCCGCAGCTGTGCTGAAGACTACTAACCTGTTTGTTATTCTGACTTTACAAGCGAAATATTTCATGTTTTTGCAAAGACACCGCAGAAACACCTAAATGCTTATGGAATATCTTGTTTGCTGATTTGCCACTTGTTTTGATATTTTGTTAATCTGCATCATGATATTTAGACATATTTATTAAAACTTGTAGCCCACAATTTAGTAATTTCTCATGTGATGAAATAAGTCATAACAGACACTATAGAATGGCTTTGTACTGTGGCAAAAGTAGCCCGTTTAATTTTGGTGTATACAGTATATGGGGATAATATACTTTGGTGATTGAATCAAATGAAATTTACAAAACACAAAAGATACAAAACACATAGAAAGCATATATATATATATATGACCTCTTAAACAGAAGTTTAAATGTACAAGAGAGTTGAGCAGTACCTGGATTTGTGTGGTGCTGGACTGGTATGATGCTCCGTTCTCATTGTTGCACAAGCCAATGGGTGAGCTCGGTCCAGAACCTGCAGGGCTCTCATTGGCTGATGAATCTAGAGGGAAGGAGAACGGGAAATATTAAAAGAGACAACAGCAGTCAGCTCTAATACTGTGAGCTCCGCCCACAGCTGAAGCTCATTGGTCTGTCTATCAGATGAATGTTCTGATTGGCTGGGATTCTGTCTCTTCACATACAGTAGTTTGCTGCAGATGAGCGTTTTCTGATATATCTGTTTTTCAGTTTGCAGGTAGATGGTCGTTCGCTCACCTGTTAGTTCCAGAGTTCGTCTTTTCAGTGGCGTAACGAGGACACTGCCGTCTCTGCGTCGTATCGGTCCGCTTCGTCTCTCAGAAACCTTCTGCTTCAGTCTGGAGCGCACCTTCAGATTGGGCTCAGACGCTGAGAAGAGAGACAAAACTGACTAGGTTAGTTGTTATTTCAAAATAATTACACTCACAAAACTTAAAGTCATTTTGATTCTCTAAATGTATCTCTGAATATCGGGAAATATGTGTACTTCATAAACAATAATAAAAAAAAAAAAATATATATATATATATATATATAGTATATATAAATAAATAAAAAATGAAATAATACAAATAGAGATCTCAGCACACATATACAAGTGCTCTGACAGGCAGCTCACAGAACCTGCTGTGTGAACGTGTGGCCGCCGTCCAGTCGCACTGAGGAATTCTGGGATATCTAGCAGCTGTAATGAGTGGAAGATCAATTCCACCGTTCATCTGGAGGATATTAAAAGCGTCTCCACTGGCTGTAGGAGTCCAGTACCTGCCAGCCTGCCAACCACAAACCTCCACGGTAGCCGTGTTTAAACCAACACTGAGATATCGGCACCGACAGAGACAGCAAGAGCAGGAGAGAGAGAGAGAGAGAGAGAGAGAGAGAGAGAGAGAGAGAGAGAGATTTGGCTTTAAAAAAAGGGGAAATCCTCCTCCTTTTTTTTTTTTTTGTCCCACTGTGACCTGTGGAGTCCCAAAATTCCCTGAATTTAACTCCGGCTGGGATGGAAAGCCAGCCGCCCGATTGACGCCACCTACCGCCAGTCTGACCACTGAGTGGGCATCAAACATACACACATCAGGAGCCCGACGTGATTACAACACACTGCAGGCTGAGAGCAGAGATGAAGCCAGATACAGAATATGAAAATAAACACACACACACGCATGCAATTCTTGACAAGCTTGATTCATGAGAATACACTAGTGTTAAAAAATAATAATAAAACAAACATTTATAACTTTAAGTAAATAAACAAATAAATACTTTAATAATAATTAAATGTAACTTTAATTTAATAAACCACAAAAGATTAAATAAAATATAATTTGTAACAAAACAATACATTTGAAATTAAATGTAATTGTATACATTTAAAAAAATATATTAATTTAAAAAATAATAAAAAAAAATTTTTATTATTATTAAAAAGTAATTACAAAAAAATGACACAAGGGTTATGAAAAAACAAAAAAATTATATAATAAAATAATAATGATAAAAATGAAATAAAAATAGACAATTAAATCCAATTTAATATAAATGTATTTATAATAAAAACAAAATAAAAAATAAGATGACCCCTAAAATATAACCTCTTGATGAAACCTCTATTTAAAAATAGAAAGCAAATTCCAGCCCTAAAAGATAAGATTACAATGAAATAAAAAGTGAACAAAGTAATAAATATTTGAAAAATAAATTACAAAAAAATTTAATATAATGAAAATATATAACTAATAAATAAACATAAAATAACTGTATTTATAATATAAAATCATCAATAAGCCAAAGTGCTCATATGGATTTATTGTCCAGTTTGCACCTTTGCTTTTTTATTTGTGGCCTCATATGACCGCTTTGTCCTGTTTTTGTTTATGTGCAGATCAATGCTTATAATCAATGTTTGATGAATGTGAATGAATGTGTCTGACGTCACAATCATGATGCATGAAGCACCACTGTAACCCTTCAGTCCCACAGCTCTGGTTCAGGAAAACCCAGCATGCAATTGTTTTTGGCTGTTAAGCCAGAAAAATGTTAGAAGCAATTAAAGAACCCCACATCGTTGATTAATTAATCAAACTGAAGAAGGCCGATCGTAAAGAAAAAGATGCTTTGAGTTTCAGGAGCACTTGGACGAGATTACAGCGATGCTCAGATACTGTAATTTAGTCTCCCTGACACATGATGAATAAGAGCTATTAGAAATATACCGCAAAAATATTTGCCAAGCAATTAGCGGGAAGGATTTACACGTTTTTAATTCGCAGGGAAAATACGCAGAGCAGTCGGCATGTTTACGTTGGGTAACGTCATTAAAGGGCATTTTCAGCACAGCCCGACTCAAACTTCCTTACACAAACACCTGCGGGACGGAGGTACACCTGCCAGGCTTTATTTAGCTGCTGCTGACCGCTTCCATATGTACCTCCGCACCACATGCTTCTTATCTGAGGTCACTTCCAGCTCCAGCTCCTCCAGGTGCTGATCAATACAGGAGCTGCATCAAACTCTGCTTTTAGTCAGCCATGTCTAAAACAGCGAAATATATTTCTATAAAATACCAAAAATATATTCCACTATATGAAAAAAGTATAGTATTGTCAAAAAATTAATTGTGATTAATTGCATTCAAAATAAAAGTTTTTGTTTACATTTAGTATACTGTGTAAATTTGCTGTGTATATAAATACACATGCATGTATATATTTAAGATAAATGTTTATTTATTACAATATTTATATATATATATATATATATATATATATTAGTTCTGGGCAATGATTAATCGCGATTAATCACATCCAAAATAAAAGTTTTTCTTTACATAATATATTTGTATATACTGTG
>JAUCMS010000128.1:987909-1002641 GCA_032357445.1 Enteromius radiatus | reverse complement strand
AAGTAAATGCTGTTCTTTTCAACTTTGCATACACCTATGAATACTAAAAAAACTTCGAACAACGTTTCAATTTCCACTAAAACATTCAGCAGCACAACAGTTTTCAACATTGACCATAATCAGAAATGTGTCTTGAGCAGCAGTGTGTGTGTGTGTGTGTGTAGGGGAACATGCATATGTCAGTGTGTGAGGAATGTTACTGGTCTCCACCCCGAGAGCTTCAAGAGAGAATGAGTCAACATGAAGCTGAGGTTTTCAGTGCTGACATCACTCAAACAATCACATCAAATGCGTTACACGACACACACTCTTGAACTCGTTTCAAAACCTCTCAGACGAAACTACAAGATCAGCTGCACTGATTCATGTTTTTCACATTGTGGAATAATAATGAATTAAAATATAGTTAAATATATGAAATATCAACTTTAATTAGTTGTTAATCACCACGTCAGATTGAATCTGTCAGCGTATCTAAAGTGAAACATCTCTTCAGAGGATTGTGTGTGAGAGGTCAAAGGTCAGTAAAGAGCGAGATACCTGCATCCAGCGGTGAGCTCGTCATAAAGCCAGCCAGTGATGAAGAGTGCACAACATCATGTGAGGTCTTTAACACAAAAACACGTGAAAAGACGTGAATCCAAACAACTGATAAAAACTTGTAATCTGTTAACATCCTGTACACTTCCTCCAGTGAAAAAGTATATCTTTTGTTGTCTCTTACATCAAAATACACCAACATATTTGTTCTGTTTTGAGCTGGATCTGTGCAGATTTCCCTCCTAACTTTTTCAAAATGCATTAATGATGGATTTGTTTCCTACAATCAGCTTTTATTTTCTTAAGATATTATCTGGTGGACTGGAGTGGTGTGGATGTGTATTGTGATGTTTTTTTTTATCAACTGCTTAGACTCTCATTCTGACGGCACCCATTCACATCCATTGGTGAGCAAGTGATGGAAAGCTACATTTCTCCAAATCTGATGAAGAAACAAACTCATCTACATCTTGGACTTTCTGAGAGTGAGTTTCAGCAAATTTGAATGTTTGGTTGCACTACTCCTTTAAGACAAGACACCACATACATTGGGCTGTTTTTATATACTTTTATATATGATATGTTGTCTCAGGCTCGTGGAAATACTCACTGAAATGCTTATTTCAGTGCACTGTCTATTTGCAGCTGAAGATTTAATGTTATTTATTTATTTAACATTATTTACTAATGTTATTTCATGTTTTAAATATGAATTTCAGAAGCAGTAACACCAGATTTCTATAGGTTTTTTCATATCATTCACCTGATTTTAAAATCAATTCATTATTTTTTTTTATGGCTGTTGACACTATTTTCTGATAAAAACCCCTCTGTAAAAACATTTGACTCTAATATTATATGTCAACAGAATGAAATGCTCTAATGTTCAGATTTCTGTTCTAGAAATGTATGCAAATTTGTGCATAGCCTATTTAAATAGATCATTTTCATACCTGACACTTGACAATTTTTGTTAATGTTTTAATTTTTTTGCAAATCGTACTGATATTTTGATATTTTAACAGTTTCATAATTGTTTTACTCTTTTTATTTCACAAAAAGGCTGTGTTGGTTTAATGACGCGCGAGACAGTGGCACATTTACCACCGTATTTATACAGACCTGTTGATGTAACCTGTTGATCTCCATTGCCATGCAGTTCAGAAATACATGCATCATATGAATGTTATATGCACAACAATGCAGTAAAATCAACTGAGATGCACTGGAGAAATAGGTTCTGTGAGGCGTCCTCTGTGTGTGTGTGTGTGTGTGCGCGCGCGCGCGTTTAGCTGCTGTCAGGTCTATTTATAGCTCAGTGATGTGTCCCCCATGCGTCCTATGAGCAAACGATGCTGGATATATTCTCTACCTGTTACCAAGAGCTCCAACACCCCCTTTTTTTAAAGAAGAAAACCACAAAATGTATTTAGATTCGCATTATAATCAGTGTTACGTTTACTATTATTACTAAGCTGTATTTCAAGCGATTACATGTGATAAAAAAATCAAGAACTACTCTTAATACCATAATTGCATGCAAGCATACAGTGCATAATAAAATGCGCGACCCTTGGCAGTTCTCTGATTCTAGATATGTTATGCAATAACTATTAGCTCTATATTTAAGTAATTTAACAGTGCACTCACTCACTCACTATCTATCTGGAGCATGCTAAAATGAGACATGCACTCACCTGAAGGAGTGTTTCTCTGTCCCCGCTCGTCTGTGGGATGCTGCGATAGAAAGGACGCCGATCACACGCTCATTCATAAAAACGCACCGCGGATCTTGAGCGCGCGCGCGCGCGCTCACGAGCACAGCAGCCAGACGCGAGATCTAAAAATAGCGCGACAGAAGAGATGCAGCAGAATAACCCACTCTGACTGTTCCTCACATCACTGTACTGCCTTATATTACTCAAGACATGCTGACAGGGTAAAGAACATATGACACGATCTTATCATAAGCATTCTAATAAATATAAAATACACAGCACATTTTATTTGGCTTTATCGTCATTTAATCTATCATCATCGCTTAGGGTTTTTCTAATTATAATATTTTTTTACGTTACCTTTTTTTTTAAACATGCGTTTTAATTCACCGTATACATATACATAGTATAAATATAAAGAGTAGCCTATAAATAAATACTGAATTAGAAACTTTAAATATATTGGGTCTTTTATAAATATTAATATAAATGTTACATTTATGGAAATGTACTTTTTATTATAAAGAAACATTATCATTATCATATTCATTCAAATGCAAAAGCAATAGCCTTTACCTTACAAGTAAATGTGTATAATCCATAAATCAAGGAAAATCAAATCAACCAGTAAATAATATGCAGGTATAAAAATGCCAAATAAATATTTAAACTATTTGCATTTCTGAATGTGATATTTATTTGTCCATGTTATTTGCCGATTGAATGCATTCCCTTTTTGTTAAATCATTTATACCGTTTAGGTTGTAAAAGTCTGTAGGCTCATGTCAACAAAACAACAGCCTTTTATATGTGCATTATCCTACACTTATGGACTTTTAATCTTCCTGATCAGTTTTTCTGTACTCACTTATGGTCATAAACCTATATAAAGTCCAAAGTTTGTTTGGGATCATTCAGTGTGACGTCATGAGGAACATTTGGCCTGGCGTCAACCGGTCTTTATCCTGTTGTGGGACTGACATGGAGAAAATACAGTATATGCTACTTATTTCTGCCTTTGACTGGTAAAATCAAGTCTTATGATGAATAAGCTCGCTTGGATTTTGAAGCGGACTGGAATAACGCAGTGTGACCCGACCGAGGCTTCGCGCAACTGGAAACAGGTAAATGCAATATCACGATGCATTATTAGAATTAAAAATTAAGTGTTTAAGTTGCAGTGATTACACTGTGTAACGTCGTGAAGAAAGGGTTAAAAATAAATGCATTTATTTATGCTGTTCGCCAGAACACGTTCAGTGTTCCATTGTGTCACATGTTGAGAGAGTAGGTTAAAACTGCTGGATCAGTGCTGGATCAGCATAATGCGTTCAAATGACGCTCGGTTTGTGAACTAATTTGATTGCGAAATATTTTTTTTTTAAGCCGAGGCACGCTACTATGTATAGATCGTCGATGCTAAACGGGGTCTGTGCTATTTAAATTTACCTAAGATAACTTAAGATAAATGTGTGTCGTCACACGCTGACCAATCACGGGTTACGCTACAGGTAAACTTTTGACTAGTATGCCCATTCTACAGCAACAAGCGTGAGTGCTAGGGAATAGAATACCATAGGCTCGCAGCTAATGTTATAAATATACGTTTATATAAGGCACTGTATTCAAAAAAGTGTACTTATACATTCTAACATTATTTGATAATGACGTTTCATCTAGGCTAACCTCACAAGGTGTACTTTTATCAATAAACTATAGTCATAATAATCGCTAGCTTCGTAGGTAATCATCCGGATGATAGAATCTTGCGAACCAATCGGAGTCTGCGTTTCCCGTCACGTGACCTCCACTCAGAAGCGCGCCGGAGTGTGCGCTCTAGTTTTTACGTGGAGACTCGTTGGCTTGTCGAGCTCGCGCTCATGGCGGCTGCAGGCAGGGCGCGCGCAGTCCTGAAGCGCTTCAGTTTATGAACGTGAGAAGAAAGGTAAACGCTTAAGATGTGGCGGGGATAAACGGAACGACCTCCGGTTTTGCATTTTAAATAATGTTTGCAGAGGTAAGTCATGATTTTCTCTCACCGCTTGGTCAGTGTGCCGTTTTCGCTGTATTCTCTGCTGCGGTTAGCCTAGCCGCGGTTTACCTGAACAGGTAAATAAACGCACACACGTTGAAGTATACACACGGTTACACACTTTAACCCATACACGACTTGGTGCGGGATTACACGTATTAATGCGATGGGATTAGATGTTTCTGAGCGCTGACAGTAGGTCTGCAGCTAGCTCAGCTAACAACATCAGCTGTCTGTGTGTATTTACATCATATATGTGCGCTTACATGAGTAATGTGTGTGTGTGACAGCTGTGTGTGTAGCGGCCGTGGGTGGAGATGAGGGGCTTTTGTGTGTTTTCTGCGTGCTTCAGCTTGTTGATGTTGAGAATTGGTGGAAAATGACAAATGCTTCGTGGCATGTTTGTGTGAAACTCTTGTTACTGTCATATGTGTGTTTGTGTCATTCGAGCCTCTGATGGTGTATTTACACTAACATCCAATGTATGCTGAGGGAAAATGTCAGTTTTGTGTGTATGGGACAATTAAAGTGCTGTAGTCCAGGTCACAAAGTTGTTTATGATGACATTCCTGATAACAGACACCTGTTTTGTATGTGTCACTACCTTCTTTGCAGTATCTGATCATATGTTTATAAATAAAAGCCTAACGTTTACAAAAGTAAAAACACCTTTTTGAGCTTCTGGGCCTGTATTTTGTAGTTCAGATCATGCATTTATTTATTTATATGATAAGAAGCCTGGTTTTGTTTGTGTTGAACCATCTCTCATGTTAGGCTATTTTAATCCGTCACTTTGTTTATTGTTTACTAAAATAAACTACTAAATTAAAAACAGTTTTGTCAAAATGTACAGAATATAAGAAATTTTATTAAATAATTGATTTTTTTTTTTTTTTTTGCATTTTTCATTCCAGTTAAAGTTGGTCAAGATACGCCTGGCTTTATGAGACTGGTCATGTGTGTGAATGTTATTTCAGTTTTTGAGCATGTCATTTTAAAGTGAAAAACTTGTTTGGGCTCTACTCGATGTTTAAACCCATGCAAACCTTGTGGTATAGGTGGTTATGATGGCAGGATAACAGTCTGGTTGCATGAGACCTCATTTCAGCCTCTAATTACAGTTTTTAAGGTAAATTCCTGTTTTGGCTGTAAGTGACATTTAATGGAATAGTTCACTCAAAAAATGAAAATTGACTCGCCCTCAGGCCATCCAAGATATAGATGAGTTTGTTTCTTCATCAGGTTTGGAGAAATAGCATTGCATCACTTACTCACAAATATATTCTCAGCAGTGAATGGGTGCCGTCAGAATGAACGCTGATCAAAACATGACAGTTATGTGATGGACTCCCATCCAGCAGTTAACACCTTGTGAAGCCAAAAGCTGTTTGGAACAAATAAGCAATATGTTCTTAACTTTAAACCCTTGCTCCTGGCAAAAAATAGTTCTGATGATGCATCCTCCAGTGATAAAGTTCGTCCTCTGCCTCCCTGTCTCTCACATCGAAATCTTCCCACATATTTGAGTTTGGATTGACGGCACCCATCCGCTGCAGAGGACCTATTGGTGAGAAACTGATACATTTCACCAAATCTACATATTGGAAGGGTGAAAACATTTACATTTTTTGGTTAAACGACTCCTTTAAGAACATGCAAATGCTGTTGTTTAGATCATAAGGTTTTTTTTTTTCATGTATGCACATGTGTGGAGACCGTATCCTAGTATTTCATAAAAAGAATATTCTTTCTGTGAAATACTACGGTAAATAAAATGAGTGGGCATTGTGGGAACCTGATGATTTTGTGAATGGGCGTTACCTTTTGTTTTAGCTGTAAGGCGAATATTGCAGTGTAGTTAGGACTGATGTTAAACTCGTTCTGTGTTGTGGTTATTTCAGGTTAATGATCTAAAGATAAAATAATCTACAGGTTAACCACTTGTTTTGTTAAGACAAGCCCGCCAGTTGGTTGGCATGCTGTATTACACCACTGAAGGTCACGCGCTTGGCAAAAGTTTCAATGCATTGAAATCTGTGTCTGTATTTCGTCGGCTGATGACAGGTGGATGAGGCGAATCCTCTTTAGTCACATGACCCGCTGTAAAAGCGTCCACACGTGTCCCTGCTGGTGTATCAGGACTTGAGTGCACTCGCTTTGTCTTTGCATTTTAGGGCTGGACCTTGAAGTTAATGCATTACTGCAAATGTTTCACTAAACCAAGGCGTTTCAGGCCAGCCTGCTGTGATTCATGTGACCTTATTTTTTTTTTGCAGTAAATAAGAGCATTATAGACGTATAGCAATGTCATGCAGTGTTTCTGTTGTTTCCTCAGCGCTCCACGAGTAAATATTAAGAAGTAGGCTTACTTGCGCAGTACGCTGCTGGGTTGTGTGTCAACAGAGGAATGCAAAACTGTAAATGGGCAGCTCTTGACTAAGAGTCAGGCTCGTATTACCACACGAGTAGCTCTGCTCACCTGTGCGCTGAATCTGTTCCAGCTCGATGTGCTCTCTGTGTGTGTCAGATATATGCTCGTGTAAATGTCATCAACCGCTCTTTATCAAAGCTTTGGGAAGCTCCTGGTTATGGAGTGTTAATTATCTGATATTATTATCTAATACTGACATGCTGTTATTTCACAGTTACACCATGTAACCTGTGAAATAAGGGAAGTGTTGTTCTTATTATTCTTATTATTATTATAAATAAAAAATAGATTTACAAAGCTTCTAGATAGATGGAGGTTTCAGTTTTTCACCAATATAAATGTTTTAGTTCATGTATTTCATTATATTTAATAATAAATTAACTTTTGTTGAACAAAATTATTTTATTTAAAAAATAATAATTTATATATAAATACAAATTTTCTTTTAAAAATTATTTTTTATATTATTTTACATTATTTTAATATCAATAATAGTATTATTACTGTTTTTATTATTATTTAAAAAAAATTATTTTTATATTTTACGTTTTAATTTAAAGTTGTAAAAATCTTGTTTTTGTCATTTTTATTTATTTTTTAATTTTTTTTTGCCTGTATAGTTTATTTTCGTACTTCAACTAAACTAAATGTAAACTAGAAATGGGTATTTTATGTTTTTCATTTTATTTTTATGAATATTTACACTTTTATATTTTTTTTATGTGAAGTCTCATTATCATTATTACTATTATTATTATTATTATTGTGAAATATTTTATTTGTTTAATTTTAGTACTTAATGAGAGAGTCATCAAATATGGGTTTAACAATAATTTTATGAAGTAACAAGAATACTTTACTTTTTTTGAAAAAACTATTCTCATCTCATTGTTTCCTAAAATTAGGGTTGAATCCATGATGTCACATGGACTATTTTACAGATGTCCTTGCTGCGTTTATGGACCTTGATCGTGGTAAGACCTTTGCTGTTTATGCTAAATGCCAAAGAAAAAAATGAGCTCTGAGCAAACACAACTTGTTTTCTTAAGGACTAAAATGTGGTACGTTTTTAAAATGCACTATTTTATTTCACTTTCAGAAAAAGTGTCAGTGAATGTAATGTGCTCTATAGAGAGCTCTGTAAGTGCTGAAGCTTATATCTGGATTACATGCACAGCGTTTGATCTCAGGACAGCGGCACTCGAGCCTAGGGTATTTACACCACTCTTAAAATAGACCTCGGTGACCAGCCTGAATTAATGGCGAAGCCTGTTGAGTTTTGTGCAGGATCACACTTGAAACCTTCGGGAACTTTTTGCCATTTACAACGATCATTTAATGAGCTCTTCTCTGTCGAAGTTGATCAGGTCAGGCGGTGTATAAAGGCCTGGTCTCGGCTGAGGATATCCAGGCAGACAGCAGTAGTTCGCTGTGCCATGCAGCCTAATGTTAATGAATTTTGCAGTTTAAGAAGGAGGAGCTTGTTTGCAGCAGGTGATTGAATGACAGTCGGTGGATAATAATCTTAACCTGGCTAAAGTCTTCGCTGACCCGTCCTGTGAGGACGCAGCAGGACAGAATGAGATCATCGCTCTTAAGAGACCTATTAACTCTACGGCTTTACACCTTTCCATTGACAAGTGCATGATTCATTGGTTTATCTATTAGATTGTATTAATGTCTCCTCGTGTGTCCTCGAAAGCGCACCGCTCGTCTGTCTTCTTACTGGATGGAGATTATGTCACCTGATGTGATGTGTTCTGATGTGGAAACATGGTAGAGGTAAAACAGCTGTTGGATTACTGCGTGTTTGACGACAAAGAGAGCAGCTTTAGTTTTCTAGTCCGCTGTGGGCCCTAATCTGCTTTCATCTTCTTTAGAGGTTAGTTTGGTGGTGATAAGAGCTAATGCAGGTTTTTCAGAGCAGACGAAAAAGTTCCCACAGACAAGGACATTTTTCAGTCCGTTAGACTGCATGTGCATTTCAGTTACTTTATCTCATAAACACAAACTGCTAACATAGCCTAATGTTAACTAGTGCATAAATAGACATTTTTACCAATGAAAGGAGACTGTTTTTGATTTAAAACAGCTTTTTCCTCTCTAAATATTTTTTAATGGTTGTAGTAGTTAACTTTATCTTTTGTTTATGATTAGGTGCCATCCAGGTGGTTTGGTTTCGTTCTCATTTGATAACGTTTTGATGACGTTTACTTGCGCGCACACACACAGCGAGACCAAATCAGACGAGTTCATTGCACTTTATCATTCTGAGGACTTATCTCTCAGTTTCTTCATTTCATGAAACCTGTGAAATAAGGGAAGTGTTGTTTGTTATTATTATTATTATTATTATTATAATAAATAAAAATTATATTTACAAAGCTTCTAGAATAGATAGATGGAATAAGGTTTCAGTTTTTCATGTTTTAGTTCATGTATTTCATTATATTTAATAATAAACTAACTTTTGTTGAACAAAAGTATTTTATAAAAATAATATATTTATTTAATTTTTATAATATATATATATATATATAAATAAAAAAAATTATTTTCTTTTTAAAATGATTTTTTATATTATTTTACATTATTTTAATATCAATAATATTATTATTACTGTTTTTATTATTATTTTAAATTACAATTTTATTTTTATATTTTACATTTTAATTTAAAGTTTTAAAAATCTTGTTTATTTATCATCTCATTTTTATTTATTTAATTTTTTTTTGCCTGTATAGTTTTATTTTCGTACTTCAACTAAACTAAATGAAAACTAGAAATGGGTATTTTAGTTGAACATTTTATTTTTATGAATATTTACACTTTTATATTTTACATTTTTTTTATTTTAATTTTATGTGACGTTTCATTATTATTATTGTGAAATATTTTTATTGTTTTATTTTATATTTTTTGTTTTAGTTTCTAATTTTATTCTATTTAATTCTATTTCTCATTTGTAGTGACCTTGATTACCATTTGTATATATACAGCTATAATGTCAATATTTCAAAACAAACAAGAAACCAAACAGGAATTAAACTCGCAGTTTAATAAATTTTTCATATCTTTTGACTTTATTTCACAGGACAGGAGAAATTCTGAATTAAGTGCTGCTTGCTAACTTTCATTAATCAAAGAGAACAAAAGTGAATTATTACCAGTTTTACAAACCTGTCAAAATGTAAGTAATTTTTCATCCAGAACACTCAGAAATATAATTTGTTGTGCTCTAATAGTGTCGTATTGTTTGCTGATGTTTCTGCTGGAATAGTCTGGTGACAGCAGCTTTGCGGTCCTGTGACGCTCCACCCGTGTGAAAGCCTGTTTGTTCAGCTCTCTAATAACACATACATGCATTGTGTGGCATAAAACAATCTCTAGAAAGATACAGCAGCGGGTCTGTTACACTCTTCGACCAAATCCTCAGGATGTCATGAATGGTCTGCTGTGGGCAGAGTGGGCAGGTTACAGAGGTCAGTGGGTCAGGGCAAGGGTTTGTGGTCCTGAAATAATCTCAGAGGTTAAATCAGTGCTTTCATGGACTTTAAAGAGCTCATGTAGCCAGACCGTTTAACACCGAGTCTTATTCTGGCCAAGAGCTGCCCACTGTGACAGGAAGAGAGCATCTGATTGATATGTAAACCTACCATTCATCTCTTATCTAATGTTTATAGGGCTGTTTATTTCTTCAAATATAAAGGTTCATTCATTTATTCATTAATTCATTCCAATGTCATTTTTACCACTGTTTTAATTAAATTTTTTCTATAATTTTATTAATCAAAAAGCATGTCTAATTGAGATAATTAAACATTATTACACAATTGAACAGCAGCAATTATTAAAAGTTAATAACTTGTACTTTAGGGCCCTATTATGGGTGGTGATTGAATAACGTGTGTGTGTGTGTGTGTGTGTGTGATCGACTCAGGAGAAGGAAGGAAAGGGCACGGACTGGGTCACTGAGTTTCCTCTCCTGGCAAAAACAGGAAACCCTGCCAATGGACCCATTCACAGTCACACTTGCTCCTCTCATTTGTGTCGTCTCTAGTTTATTTCCTACCTTCAGTTCTTTTGCCTTTACCAGTCGGCTAAAAGCTCCTGCATTGTGCTTTCAGTTCTGCTGGGTGTCTGTTATGATGATCTGGCAGCTTGGTGAAATGGCCTGTAATTGTACTACTTTAATTGCAATGCAAGAACGATCGTCTAACCCTTACTGATTATATCTGACATAAGTGAGAATCAAATCAAAGATAGGAAATCTCAAGGACTTTTGTTGGTTGTGAACATTAAAGCAGTAGCTGATGCTGCTGATGGTGTTTTTTTTTTTTTTAGCAAAGTAGTGCCTTTTTCTTAGAGATAAACCATTATTTTAATGCCAAATATAGTTTCACTGCTGTAAATTGACACACTATTTTGAATATTTTTGACCTTGCTGCTATCATGTCATGGTTTTCTTCTGGATCATCTGTTATTCCTGCTGTTTTCATTCCGATCAGTTAACGCTCTTTAGCATGAGCACTCAAAGTCAGACGTAGATAAGAAATAATGTCATTAACTCTCTCTATCTGTGTTTGTGTGTTTCAGGCCAGTCTGTCCATCTGGGGATGGGGGGGTCTGGGTGTCGTCCTCTTCCTCATCACATTTGGACCCTTTGCCATCTTTTATCTGGCCTTCTACATCCTCTGTTTCATTGGCGGGTAAGTGGATCACACACACATGTCTCATTTCAGACAGCATCAGCGCTCTTTAAGCTCTGTAAGACCTGTCGATGCTCCAGTGTGATGATGCAGTCTCTCTTCTCTATTTCTAGGGGTTTTGTAGTGCTTGTTTTATTTGGAAAGATAAACTCAGAGAAACACCTGGAAAGGTGTGAACACTCCTACCTGCCATCAACACATACGGCCGTACTGAAGGTGTGCAAACTCTTCCATGTCTGTCTCCCCTTTTGTTATTTTTATTAGTTATGTTTACCACAGCATACACAAGCATTTGTAATGCATTTAATCAGTACGACATTGATTTTTTTTTTTTTTTTTACATTTGATTTAATCAATGTTGAATGTATTCAGTTAATAAGTTAACTTTATTTTACCAAGTTAAAATAATTTAATAATTAATTTATTACATTTGTGAAAATATTTTGAATCAAAAATACTAATACCGGAAAAGTATAAAATTCAGTTTTTTTTTTCTTTCAACTTTTGAATTAAATTGAATAATTTAGTTCAATAATTTGAATTTAAATAATGTAATTTAATAATTAATAGTATAAATACTAATACTAAAAAATATGACATGCAGCATTTTGTTCTTAAAACACAGTTATATTTAATCATGACTTTTTTTATTTTTTTATTTATATAAATAAATATTTATTTAATTTTTTTTATTATTCATTAGTTATTTTTTGTGTTTGTGTTAAAAATTCCCTAACCATTTTTTGGGGAAAATGTTGGAATAAAATTCTGCACAACAGTTTTATTTATTTATCAGTTGTTTGTTAATTTTAAAATATGAAAGAAGCAGTTCGTTTTAACAGTTTATTTAAAACTTAGCACAAATGTTATCAGAAGTAGATTCTGCTGTAACAAAGTGATATATTTCTGTCACAGTTTCAACAAGTTAAACCAAACTTTTATTTTGACAGCTTTTGTAAATACCTTTGAGGTTCTGTATGCTTTTTTTGTAAAATTAAAATAGGGTTTATTAAGCTAATTCATTAAGAAAAATACTTCTGCTATATAGAATATAAAGTCACTGACATATAAACTAAAGTGGACGGGTGTTTTCTACACTTTAATTTACAATAACATTTACTGATAAATCATATCCATGAGTACCAGAAATGTTTATTAAGAAAGTAAATTTCTGATTTGTATTTCATAATGACACTGGATTGTTTTTTGTTTTTGAGTTTGACTTTTGTGTTTGTTCGTCAGGTTTTGGAGGAGATGAAATCAGAGTCCAAACTCATAAAGATCGATCGCCGTCTGACAGGATCCAGTATCATAGATGAGCCACTGCAGCAGGTACCTTCAACAAAACCCAACGCCCAGCAGAAAATGCACATTCATGCATTTGAGGAACCTGTGGTTTGTCCACTGATGAGTTTCTCCCAGACTGTCGAGCTTTCGCTTCACAAACGGCGTTTGTTTCTGCCCATGACATGCGTCAGCCGCTGGATCAGCTCGTTTCAGAGTTCAGGCTGAACTGCTGTTTTCATAAAGCAGATGAGCACATGACACTGGTTTGCAGTCCCTGGCCTCACATGCTGTACTGAATCGGCTTTAAGTCTGCTTACAATGCATATATTCTGCTGGGGTCACTTTTTTAATGCACTTGAGCTTTTATTTGCATTTATTGTTGGATGTTGCACAATGCTCTCTTTGACGTTTAGAAAACAGGTTGCTTGACTGTTGTATCTTAGATATGTACCAGTATAACTTAAACTGTTATTTGTGTGTAATGTCTGTTTCATGCGTGGTGCAGCAGCATTGTGTTACCTTCACTTTTGAACAGCCTCCTTGTAGAGAGAGTTGCCTGAAAATGTTGTCTAGGTTTTTGGAACAAGGGTGATGCGTTTAAAAACGGTTCCTGTTTTTTTGTGGTTTAGTTTCAGTAACTGGTCTGAGTGGACTTGTAGATGTGACAAAAGACCGATAAGTATGTGACCACATTAAAATCTTAGAGAATTAAAATCAAGACCCCTTTCTGAGAGATCCTTGTGTAGCGCATCCTACCTAATCTGAGGTTTTGAGGAAATTGCGTTAAGTTAAAGACGGTCATGAGAATGTCTCCGCAGCTCCAGCTCTCAGTCTCTTCTGCTAAGCTTCACATCTGCTCCGGAATGTTTACCCAGAGTCCTTTGCAGCAGCAGTGATGGGTCATTGTGGCTGTGCCAAAAAGAACCGAGAGCACAGACAAATGCATTTTCTTGTGCTGGATTTCCCCCTCAGATACATAGTTTCCCTTTTAATGGTTTAATGAATTAATTTAATAAATAAAACTTTTTTTTACAACAAAAACTCTTCCACAACAGTAATACCATATGAAATGGTTTCATTTGAGAAAAACAATTATATAATATACATACAATTCGGTTAAATTAGACTTGCTTTTGAGTTTAAGGAGTGTAAAAGGAGCCCTGTTTGTTGATGATCTGATCCTCTTCTCATGTCGTTCATCAGGTCATCCAGTTTGCCCTGAGGGACTATATCCAGTATTGGTATTACACACTGAGTGATGATGAAACCTTTCTCTTGGAGATCCGTCAGACGGTCCAGAATGCACTCGTTGAGTTCTCCACCAGGTGAGACACCTGTCTGACTCGGATCTGCTGTGTCAGTGCTGTGAATGATGCTGTGGGTTTACACCTGACCACAGACCAAACACTGGATTCAGACGCTCTGACAAGAGTTGAAATGGAGACCGTTAATCCTGTGATTCACTAAGTGCTCAATCTTTCCTTGCGTCAGGTCTAAAGAGGTGGACTGGCAGCCGTATTTCACCACCAGACTGGTGGATGACTTTGCGACTCATCTGCGAGTTTTCAGGAAAGCCCAGGAGAGGCTGAACGAGAGAGAAGATCCGAAACAACGTAAGGATTGCTCTGTTCTCGTCTCGCAGTTCACACTCTCTGCAAAAAAAAAAAAAAGTTTATCAGTGGCAAGAATGAAATACTGCTAACACTTAACACTTACGGGTGTGACGAGATCTCGTGGCACAAGAAACTGCGAGATGTGACTGGTCTTGTGATAGTGGTGTGACCAGTTTTGGGCATGTTACTTTAAAAAAGTAATTAGTTATAGTTACTAGTTACTTCTCACAAATAGTAACTGAGTTACAACATTATAAAAGTAACTAACTACCAGGAAAAGTAACTACTGCGTTCCTTAAAAATAATAATAATAATAATAATAATAAAATGGCAAACTTGGATGCCGCCAATATTAAATGTTAAATTAATGAAACTAACTGGTGGTGGTGCTTGTTTATCATT
>JAUCMS010000128.1:952817-974716 GCA_032357445.1 Enteromius radiatus | reverse complement strand
GTTTGGTTCATTTGCAGCCCTTTTATATAAAAGTCTAACTGTTACCATCATGGAGAGAGATGTGTAGAGGAGTGACTCGTTGTTATTGCAGTGTATTTTTTAAGCACTTTATATTAAATTCGTTAACAATGCGGATCGCTGTTGCTCGGTCTGCAAACTGCTACTTTGAGTACTGACCACTTAAAAAGTCTTTGCACGGCCCTGGTGTGTTCAAAATTTTATGTGAAGCTAGGATTTTATATGTGTACGTTTAGGTGAATATAACCCCTGAATTAAGCGGAGACTCATATTAACGTCCTGAAGAGGACATTTTTAGACGTGCACGGACCGTGCAGAAAAGACGTGTGATTCACGGTCAGATGACGTCAAAGACGTCGGTTGGATTTTAATTTTGGTACTATATTTCAACCATGACGGGACGTGACGGAGGGATGTATTTTCAACGGTAATCGGACGTCCAAATGTTTGCTGGGGTCCAAAAGCCGTCATAAAAAGACGTCGTAATAACTTTCATTCTGGCTCGTCAGGGGACGTCATTTCGACGTGCAACAAAGACGTCCAAAAGACGTCATGAAAAGACGTCATAAAAACTTTCATTCTGGCTCGTCAGGGGACGTCATTTCAATGTCCTACAAAGACGTCGAAATGACGTCATTTAGACGTACTTTTGCTCAGTGGGTTTTTTGATTTTAAACTAGTCAATTGTATTGCTGTCTAGAGAGGGTCAGAAAGCTCTCGGTTTTCTTTGTGCTCCTGAGATGAACAAAGGTCTTATGGGTTGCGAACAGCAAGAGTGTGAGTATAACAGAATTTTCATTATTGGGTGAACTGTCCCTATTAACTAGCATTCAAAACTAGCCTTTTGGGCTTATTTGGATACATTTACATTGATGGATGTTGAGTAACCTACACTGTCCTTTTTTGTTGAAGTGTTCAAGTTGTTTATCACTAGTTAATGCTTAATAACGGCCCTAGGGCAACACGCTACATCATGCCTGACATATTCTAAAACTTGCTAATGTTAAATCATATTGGCAATGTGCTAAACGTGCTAACAACATGCTAGCAACATGTTAGCAACATCATAAAAACTGCATGTTATTTGTGTGTTTTATTTTATTTATTTTTTTATATATACATCTTTTACGTGAAAAAGCTAATTTAGGACAGTACTAAATAAAAAAATAGCATGCATATTTTCATGATCCTGTGTCATGCGTCAATGAGCACAACTATAGCCTATCTGTGTGTCTGCATTCGAGATGAAATATATATAGAAACTGATTTAGATTCGTTACTTGTATGGGTGGGTCCTGGCATGAAAAAGATGCCTGAACCACAGAGATGATTCTGATATGACAACATGTGCATAAACTTTATTGAATAAAAAGACAAACACAGACAGTCCATTTATATCAGAATCTGGTGTTGAAACAATTCTTATCAAAGTACTGTTTGTGTTAAAAAAAAAACGATAGCATGTAAAGCCAAGATTATTTAGAATTTTGGAAAAGCTAAACAAGCACCTCTAATAAAGCATCAGAAATGTTGCAACCCGACTAATTCTTTCCGAGACAATTTTAGTTACAGTTTTTAAACAGCTGCACATTTTCCACCCAGTTTTGACTGAGAAATTGCTGCAAACCCTGCACGGTCTTTTGTGTTATCTCTACATTTGCACTTTCTTTTTGGTTCTCGGCCCAGTAAGCCTGAGAGACCCACTGTCCTTCTCTACTGTTATAGCAGCAGAACGCCATCCACATGTGAGAGGGAATGTTCACTCGGTCGTTTAGTTTTGCGTTATTTTTGTTTGGTATAGCTCCGGTCAGCACATGGGCCTTAACTTTATCATTACTGTCAATGCAATTTGCATTCATGACATTCTGACTCTTCATTTCCATGTTTTTCCAACTGCCACTATTAAAGGTGATATACTGTGGCACAATATTGGTGAGTGTGAATGTAGACTGAGCAGTGAATACATCCGCTGCGTGACAGCTGGGAAACAAGTGACCACGATTCACTTGATAGCTGTTCCTGAGGTAGTCTTCATTGATGGCCTGATTATTATATGGAAGAGTCATCTCAGCAACAGGAGGATCCAGCTGTAGATATTTACAAGAAAGAGTCATTGAAGAGATGAATCTCACTCATTTCTAGAATAACTGACAAACAAAAGTCCTGTCATTTAAGTTATCACAAACCTGTTTGCTGTTACGCTTTCAAGTTAAACACATAATGAAAACAATCATATTTGAATTCTTTTCCCATACAGTAGCCTATTAACGTGTCAATCTCCTAACAGTAAAACTTTTTAATCTGTCTGCCTTTCAAGTCTTCTAGTTATTCACTAATTAAGCAGGGATTCATTAAATGTTGTATAAATTTTGTGTATGGGTTTTGGAACAATATTAGGTAGAATAAATAATGAATGAAATAATGATATAAAACTTGAGACAAATGAAACATCAGAAAAAAAGGCTAAATGATCACCTGTGACTCGATCTTCCATGAACTCTTCGGTCTTCTGAACTTTCCTCCTCCAGTGAATCTGTAAGCTGAGAACACAGGAATCCTGCTTTCTGTGTCGTAGAGAGTTGCAAACGTATATCTTGCATTTTCATTTTGGGAACTATATTTTTGACAGATTGTTTTGTAACGAGCATGATCAGCGTTTGAATCCAGGACGCCAGGAATCACCGGAGGCTGTTCTTCAGAGAAAAACTCTCTACAGTTATTAAATGTTTCTACAACCTCAGACGTGCTGAAGGTAGAGCTCAACACCAGCAGCACAGCGATAACCAGCCGCATGTTCACTCACAACTCAATAACAGCAATGGCAGTAGGAGCGTAAACGCAAATTTTAAAACTAAAATTTCCCCCAGAAGACTTGAAGATGAAATGGCTTCTCCTCCTGTGCACTTAGTATAGCAGCTGAGAGAGTGACGTTAAAACGCTGCACGCACATCTAATTCTGTGAACCTGAGAAATAGTGTTCGTTGATGTTCACAGCACAAGCCTGCAACACATTTACACCACAACTGGGTTTTTTTTACAGTCATGGCTAAAGGTGACAAATACTGTGTTGTACAAAGTGTTGCAGTGTTCATTCAAACTGTTTTTATATTATTGTGCAGACTGATCAGATGCATTTTAAATAATGGTAAAAAGCCAAAACAAGATCCTGATGTAGTCTTTTACAAAAATGCATTTTGTTCAAAATGTTGCGTTTTCATGAAACCACATTCAAGTGTTGATTAAAAAAGTTAGAATAACTCTTTTTCTTTTGGCTTATCACATGCTTTGTCAACAAAATATTCTTTGAACTTTTGTCATTTTAGTAGTTAAATCATATTGTCTGTGCAGATATTAATGGTAAGTCCAGTCTTAGCCGGAACTGCTCCTGAAGGTTTTCTTCTGATTACTTCACACGTCGGCGTCCTACAGAGTTCTCCTACAGAGTTTAGCTCCAGGTTGACTCAAAACACCTGCAGGTTGACCAGGCTGGGAGACCAGCTAAAACCAGCTATTTCCAGCTTAAACCAGTTAAAACCAGCCAACTGGCCTAAGCTGGATTGTTCAGCAACTCTCTGCTTTGTTTACAGCGTTACCAAAAGGGACACCTAGTGGATAATAATAAATTAGCTGAAAAGTGTTTGGGCAATGTGCTAATGTTTTATGTTGACTTTCATCATGAAACGGCTTAGAATTGTTTTGTTTTTTTTAATTACTCCTTTCAGAGTTTTTCAAAAGATTCAGAGTCTACTCTTTCTTTTGAGAGACAATAACTTCATTGCACTTTCATATTTAAAACTTGTTTTAACTTGATGTTTTCATTCACATATACACAGCATAAAAAGTCATTTTCAAAAATCTGTAATAGGGGTGCTTTAAATGTTTGAAGGCCTTTATATTTTTTATTAGTAATGAGTAATTACTTGACGGTTAATAATGACTTTGGGGTGAACTATACCTTTAAATTTAATTGCCTGATAATAATCTTAATGTATTTGAAATGAAATATAAGCCTGAGCAGCAATGAGAATTTAATTTTTTCCTTCATAGTGCTAGTGATCTGTTCATGCATTTGGTGTCCATACTAACACATAAATTCAGTTTCTGCCTGATTAACGCTAGAGGTCAAATTAACTTAAATAATGATGTTTTATAAAATAATGAGATCTAACAGAGGAGTTGGTTCTGTACAGTCCAGGTTGTGGACATAATGGAACTATATGGTTTGATGTAACACTGCATTTTTCCAGACTAAGAGTCTGTAATACAGTATGTATATGTGTGTTAAATATATTTTAATTATTTTTTTTAATAAAAAATTAAGCTTACAATTTTAATTGCATTTTTTAAAACTACATTCATTTAAGTTTGTTTTTTTTTTTACCTCAAGGTGGCGCACACATTAATGATGATTTGTAGACCAGCTGTGCATTATGGGAAGGAACTTTTGAGACAAATGTCAGGTTGTGAGCAGCTCAGGCTCAGTGACACTTCTGCTATTTTTACGTGCAATTTCTTTTTCTTATGACAACCACAGATGCCCTCGAGAAGATATGACCATCTGCTGACTAATGACTCACACGCTGAGGAATATCCTGTGGTATTATATTTTTATTAAATCTGCTTAATCAATATATATTCAGCAATGATGTTTGTATTAATTGAATATTATGTTTGTATTAATTCTGTTTAATCACAATCTTCAGTTTTAAGGATTAATTTAGTTAAAGTCAAACAACTGTAGTGCCTTCTGTGTGTGTGTGTGTGTGTGCTTTTCTTTGTTCCTTTTGCCTCTGGAAACTTTCGTTTCTGCAGAACTGCTGCAGATAAGGCCCAAGGACGCACACGGTCTGTGCCGGAGCTGAAAGTACCAAGTGTCATGGATAACACCTGGACTAGGAAACACACACACAACAGATATCAGAAAAAGGGAGGCGTCGAAGACCAAGAATATAAACTTGTGTTATTGCTTTGTGAGCCACTCTGGACTGCCCAGATGCCATGTCTGTACCAGTTCTGAGTCCCGAGCTCGGACATTCAATTATTCTGATTCTTATTAAATAACTTTTAGAGTAATTTCTTGTATAGTCTCATCATTGGCGAAATCAAGAACCGGGGAGGGAAATACAATTCCAAGAGAGGGGAATTTTCCCAACACTCCCCACACATGTCTGTCTATTAGTTGTTTGTAAGTTTATCTGAACTTTTTCAAGACTGCATGAATGATCACCAGTAAAATATATTTATATAATGTAATGTTAATTTATTAGGCTACATAACATTTAAATAAACATAGATAGATTATTCGATTACAATTTTTTTCATTAATTTACTTCCATTATTTATTTTGTTAAAATAACAAATTTTAATGATTGTATTTTTACCTACAAGGCAATGTGAATGATCACTACATCCAGCTGTTCTACATCCGAATCATCTTTAAATAGTTCATTACCACGACTAATCAAGCATTAACCAACTTGTTATTTGTTTTTGTAGCCTAAATGTGACCCTGAAGTGCAAAAGCAGTCATACAGTAAGTCGCATGGATATTTGTAGCAATAGTAAACAATATGGATAAGAATTATACAAAAATTATGCCAAAAAATCTCTAGGATATTAAGTAAAGATTCCAATTCCAAGTAGATACTTTGTATCTTTAAAGGTGATTTTCTCAATATAATTTTTTAAAAATTCATTTTATTTATTTATTTATTTATTTTGCACCAATAGTTAGATTCCAGATTTTGAAACAGTTGTATCTTAGCCTAAATTTTGTCCTATTCTAAAAATGCATCAGTTGGAAAAATGTATTTAGCGTTTCAGATGATGTGTGCATCTCAATGTGTGCATAAAAAATGTGACTGGTTTTGTGGTCCAGGGTCACAAATATGAAATATAACAGGTTTTGAACTGAAAAGAACTCGAAGATCACTAATATTGTATCAATGATAGGCAGATAGATACATGCATACAGTCATATGTAAGTAGGCTATTTTATTGCGTTCATTTATTTATTTTTTATTATTTTACGGCATATTTTCGAACTAATTAATCTGTATTTTAGCGCCCTCTGTCGGTCGTGTCGCTGTACTGCAGACAGGAGACGCTAGAACCATAGGCATATCTATGGCTAGAACTGAAAGCTCGCGTGGCTTTGTGCTACTTGTGTTCGTCTATTTCAGGAACAGCAGAGGAAACTCTAGCCCAGCACACACTGACATGTAAGACCTATAGAGCTTTAACCCCCGGCTCCCCGAGCTCTGTCGAGCTCTTTCAGGCTCTTAAAGCCGCAGTCCGGGTTGATTTGTGCATGAGTTCTCGCGCAGGAGGAGAAAGAAGAAGAAGATGTTGCTGCGGATCAGAGAGCAGGTCTGTGATCAGTTACCTGCGCTTACCTGACACACACACACCTCATCTGAGACACACACTTCTACACCTGTGTTCTGATCTCACGTGCGTTACTTTCATGCGTCAATGACGCCTACGCTAAAGTACGCGACATTTTTGTGCACGAGGTTCTCAATCAAAGTTGAGCGTTTTTTTTAGGCTGCCAATTTACAGGCAATGTTACAGCCTGTTTCAGTACAGTAATGTCCCAATAACGTTTGCAAGATGATCATTATACCTCATGGGATGCAACTAAACCTACATTGAGAAAACTCTTTTCCACTTTCTCTGTATGAGGCTGATTGTTTTGGTGAAGAGGAGAAGGTATTGATGTGTTTAAACTGAATGGTGTTTGATTGCTCTGTCTAGAGCTGTATATGTATAACTCAAGGCTGGTCTGTGGAGACAGGAAGGAGCTTTCAGATACAGCAGACTGAAAAGAGCACAAAGAAAGAATGAGGACTGAAATAGCAGCCGGAGGAGTCCTGCTGAAAGAAGGACACGGGCTTGAACTGAACTGGATTACTTTGCTCTGGTTGGTTCTGGGTGCTCAAAAGCATCAAGCCAGATCAGCTAAACCAGCACAGCTAAAACAAACCCAGCACTGATTCTTGACCTGAGACCTGTTCATGAGAGTCCAGGAGAGATGAAGCCTCTTCTCTTGGGCTCGTGTTTCTCTCGTCCTCTAGAGGGAGTCTGCCTTCACCAAATCCCTTTAGACTCCTTCATTTACACAAGATCCTAATGTGTATACACCTTTCAGTTCTGCTTAGTAGTTATTAAGAATGATAATCTAGCCCTGCTTGTTTATGATACAGGTTACAAATAATCAATTGCAAACTTTCTGATGCAAAATGCCATTGTTTTGGTTACATATATTTTTGCCATTTATTTATATAGGATATATAATATAATATAATATAATAAAGTCATATATATGTAAAATGTTTTTGCCATTTGTCATTTTGGTTATTTAATATGCAGTAAATTTGCCAATTAAAGTATATCTTTTGTCATATTTTACATTTTTTGTTAAATATATTGATATATATAATATAAAAATATATTTAAAATATTTTATTAATATTTGAGATTTTTATTTTCATATTTAAGATCTATTTTTAATAATTTTTTTATATTTGATATGTTTTGGGCTATTTAGTATGGTATGCTTCTCTTACTTGTTAGGCCTGTATTTGAGGCTGTTTTTAAGGAGGTCAGTGAAGGGTCACTGTAGCCTGTTTTATTGTATGACATCAGGGATTTCCGTTTTAAATGCAGTCCGTAAACTCTCTTCATGGCAGATTGCAAAATAATAAAATGTCAACTGTGCATAAAATGTATATGCTACTTGATTTTGCTTGAATCAGATTAAATTCTTCACTGGACTTTATACAAACTTTATTTTTTCGCACTAGATTGATAATATCTTCAGCTGTCTGCGTCAGATAAAGCGTCTGTCATGATGTTGTGCTTCTGCTGTTTCTGGCAGACAGTTTGTGACGGCCTGTTTTCATTGGTCGTGTTATTGAATAGATGAGCTCTGTCATTGGCTGCAGCGGTGCAGTGGGCGGGGCTTAGAGGAGCGTTCAGTGCTGCAGGGTGTTTACAGACACGCAAACCTCCTCCAGTGCTGATACTGTCTGATGCAAAACACTCACACTGTCACACCACTGACAGGGCTCATGTGATAAAGTAGCTGTTTATGAGGTAAATACTATAGTGAATAAATGCAGCACTTGAAATTCAAACATTAAGTTGTATATGTACTCTACTGTGAAGATGTTGTCTGCCTTGCAGTACAGCTTCAGTACTATAGTCAAACGGGTCATTTTCCAGTCAGGAACACATCCAGAGGTTCTCTTTGATATTGAAGCCCATGTTACTGTCAAATATCATTTGAATCTTTGAGAAAGTCATTTTGTTGCCAGGAACATCTGTCCTGTCGTGACATGCTCCGAGGTACCAGGCAGATACTTGTGGTGCAATCTATCTAAAAAATATCATTAGTTCAAATCATTTGTTTTTGCTTTGTCTGAAGAAGTGTATGTGAAAGTCACTGCTGTGGTGTTGCTGTGTGTTTTCTAGTGTTCAGTCCAGCAGGATTGAGATGTACTCTGATTTTATTTGGAGCTATAAATAGTGTGTTCGTTGTGTGTTTGTTGACTAAGTGGTTCTCAGTCATCAGAAATCACATCTGATTAATAACTCTGTGATGTGTGGCTGCTGATCTGTGTGTGTGTGTGTGTGTGTGTGAGGACGTCAGCAGTTTGTTGTGATGAGAGGAGGAGGAGGAGACGATGAAGATGAGCCAATGAGAATGAGTCACAGATCAGACATTATCTAATGGAGACTGGAGACAAACACACTCACACTTACTCACATTTATCTGTGACTAAATCCGGATGCATCCGAGACTTCAGTGTGAACCTCAGTAAAACATGTTCAGGTCACATTTCAAATAAAAATAAAATATAATACAAAATAGCATAAAAAGACTGTTTTAATGATAGTTTCACTGTAAAAATCACTGTAAAAATGCAATGATTTAATAATGTTTTATCAGTGTAAATACAATTCTGTACAACTAGTATTACCATGATGTATAATTACTTTACATATACTTATACTTATTATTATTATTATTATTATTATAGTAATAATAATACTGGTCCTACAATGAACAGTTTTCCATATGCAGATTTTACTATTAAATAACAAAAAAAAATAATACTAATAATAAAAATGTATGAAGAAAGTTGTCAATTTTAGGACTACTAGGATTTTTGGACAATATGTATTTATCAAATTTTCTAGACTCTAGAAAAATTTAAGTACAGTAATGTAATGCAGTGATTTCTTGATCTTTTTTACTAAAATCACTGTGAATAAAATTCAGTACAACTAATACTACCATGATGTATAATAACTTTAAAAGTTTTGTTTTTATTTTTTTATTATGAATATGTAAAATAATAATATTAATAAAAAAAATGTAAAAATCATACTGGTCCTACAATGAACCTTTTTCCATATGCAGATTGAATTATTAAATAACTAAAAATAATACTACTAAAAATGTATGAAGAAGGTCAAATATATTTTAGGACTATTTTTACAGTTAAGCGCTTTTTTGGGTCTCAAATATAATTGTTTAGTTTTTTTAACTTACTGTAAAAAATACAGTAATGTAACGCAATTATTAATTACTTTTTTTTTTTTTTACTAAAATCACCATGAGTTACAGTGAAGTACAGCAATGTATGATGATGTGTAATTACTCAAACATTTATATTGTAGCATATTTTAGGACTATTACAATTTAAAATGACAGCTAAGCACATTTTCCACTTAAAATCTTTATTATATGCATGACTTTTTTACATTTTATTTTAAGGTGAAATATGACAAGTCTTTTCTCCATTTTTACATTAAGTTAAGGACACCTCCAAAGCTTTATCTCCAACAATTTTGTCCACAAAAAAACAAATAACCTTGTTGACCTTGTTGATTGTCCTGACTGGGAATAATTTGATCTGTCCCTGACTGTTTGTCCCGTCAGCTCTGTCTCTGCTCATATTTCACTGGTGTTAAAGGCTCATGCTGTCGGAAGCTCACTGTCTCATTACAAAACACCCCTCACACTCTCTCTCGCTGTGTGTCTCTCTCTCTCTCTCTCTCTCTCTCTCTCTCTCTGTCTCTCTGTGTCTCTCTCTTCTCTTCTCTCTCTCTCCCTCTCTCTCGCTCTCTCTCTCTCTCTGCAGTAGGGTTGGTGTGTTATTGCGGTGGGGGTTGGATCTGTGTGTGTGTGTGTGTAAAGTGCAGGTTTCAGCAGGCTGGAGCTCACACACCATTGTCCTCTCAGATCACACACAGAGAGATAGTGTGTGCATGTGTGTACGCGAGCGAGTGAGAGTGTGTGTGTGGGTGTGTGTGTGTGTATGAGGACGCTGCATCTTCCCACTGCAGCACTGCTGATGTTCCCGCTCTGAGGAATTCCCTGTTCTGGGATTGTGTGCGTTTGGAGGGACACTAATGGCATCGGAGCTGAACGGCACGGACGGATCTGCCGTGCGGAATAACGCCAGCTCTTTTTTGTGAAAGCCGCTCTGGTGTGTGTGTGTGTTGGAGAGGAAGGCATGCGATCGGAGCGCATGAGTCGTGTGTGTATCGTGGTCCTGGAGGAGGTGGAAGACGACGAACCTTCCCCTCTGCATTCCAAAACCGCCCCGGACCACATTTCCCAGAATTCCTCTCAGGACGAGAAGGTGAGGTGCTGGTTTGACTGCAGGTGGATGATAATGAGGCGTGTGTGTTTGTTGCATGTGTACAGCAGCGGCTGCTTCAGCTGCGTGTCGTGATCCGTTCCCGTTATTATCAGCAGACGGATACAGACACGTTCATCTGTCACTTTCACATCTGATTGGGCTTTCCAGGTGAGGTCCAAAAATTCTCTGTAAACCTAGGATCATGTGACTAGGAGCGAGTTGTGGACCTTTGACCTGGGTGGAAACGCAGCTGTCAGCAACACGACCCGGTTCGCACGCAGCACACGTTCATTCATTTATATACACCGGCTTTTATAAAAAAATGAAGCTATTTCACTTGACATGGTACATTAATATATTCTGTGTGAACTGTCAGAAACACACTCTACACAAGTGTTTACTACAAATGCAGACATAAACAAACCTCATGCACTCTTCGCTGCTTGTTGGATACATATGAAAATATTTGTTTATTATTGAAGTAAGGCCAGATTTAGTATTTAGATTTAATTTTAAATCGTTTTGTAGATTTAATTTTTTAAGTAATATTATTTTTAAAATGAAAAGATAAAAGGTAAAAAAAAAACATTTTGTAAACATTAAAAAAAAAAAAAATTATTTTAGTTTTCTGTTACATTTAAAAAACAATTATCAATTGTTTATTTTCTTGTGGAATTTTATTCATTCATTCATAATCATTTTTATTTTTTATGGAGATTTTCTTAAAACCTTTGTAAATCGTTGAATTTTCTGATGTATATTTTATATTTTATTTTATATTTTTTGTGAAAGATAAATTACACAAATTAATGTATTTTATGTTTTTAGTTGTTTTATTAAAAATAAACTTTAAAAAAACTGATTTTTTTTCCCCCCTAATAATGTAATTCAGATTTAATTTAGTCAAAGCTAAATCTTTTTTAAAAACTCTATTTGTTGCTTTTATTTAAAATTTTTTGCACAAATGTATGCACTGTATGTGGGTCAAAGAAGAAAAAGGGTTTAACCATAAAAATAAGTGTAATGCTGCTTTAAAGCTGCTTGTTTAATGTTGTTTTTTCCTCCAAAAATGGAAAGGTTTTCAATTTAAATGATATTTGTTTTTGTTTTTCTGAGCGAAAAATAAATATCACACCTTTAAAAAATCCTGTCAGGCATATTTACACGAATCAATTTATGACACATTAAAAGATTAATTATTTTTACTCTAAATACTAATTAGTTGTAACTTTACATTTTATAAATTTGCCAGTATCCTAGGTTTTATCTATGTGTCAGTAAGATGTTTTTACTCATTTAAAACAATAACATTTGATATGCTACTTATTGCTCTATATATTTTAATATGCACAAGTCAGAATCAGCATGTTTGAATTATTACATGAATATTGTGTTGCACTGAATGACAAAGTAGCATTATTTCAAACAAATTCTGACATTTTATTCTCCTAAATGTATTTAAAACCTCAAAAAAGTACAGACTTGCATTTAATGTGCTTTTTATGGACATGAAATCACTTTTTTGAAATCTCAGGAGTTAAAGCATTCACATATTGTTCTGTCTCAACTTAATTTGACCTACAAAAGAAAAAGAGGAACACGTTTTTGTGTAAATTCTCACTAGCAGTGTTGCGTGTTTTTGTGTTGTTCTCACACATTTCAAACCAGAATGATTGTGTATAGCTGCTTAGTGCTTGTGTTCTTGATCGTCGACAACAGCAGGCGTGTGAATGGAAATTGTACCCAAATTAGCCGGATAATCATCAGTTTAGTGGATGAACCGGACGGGCAGGTTACAGTTCTGTGGATTTACCCAGCTGGTTTTGTCCTTTAATAGTTAAAAGCATTCTCTGAAGATCAGTTCTAAGTGCTTCTGACTGGTTTCAGATGGTTTTCAGGAGCTTCAGGCTAAAGGTTTTGCTGTTGTAACAGGCAATGCTTCCTTAAACAGAGGAAAGCTGCATTCTTTCTTTTATGACCTTCCCTCCTGTCTTTCATTCTCACGTCTGCTTTCAGCTGCTGCGTGTTTGTGAGGTGAATCCAGACGCAGGCTGCAGCAGGTGTGTGTGAGAGAGAGAGAGTTTACGAGTACATTCAGTAATTGTTTACTAGAAAAAGGTACAAAAGCTGTTGCTGGGGCGGTGCTCTTTCTAAAGGCACTAATATGTGCCATTTAAGTATAAATCTGTACCTTTTAAAGTACTGAAACACATCTTCTAGAGGTAAATGATGTCCAAAAGTGTATCTTTTTAAAAGGGTACTGTTCCAGTGACTGTTATTGTACCTATTCTGTAAAGACGCCTGATAGTTGGGCGGAGCCAGTTGGGGCTGGACAGGGCGGGGCTTCAGTTTTGCCTGTCCTTATTTGGAATGACATTTAATGCTATTCAAATTTGTCACATTCACATACAGTACGACATGAAGTGAAATGTATTGCACGACTGCCCAACAAATTGATGAATAAGGAAAACTACACTTAAGAAAACCTTAAATGAACAACAAAAAGAAATAGAATGCAATGGAATTATTTACTGTTATATAGACTGATTAACATTTTGAATTAGCTTTTATTAGGGGTTCGAGCACAAAGTGCTAAAACCCTATTCTAATTGTAAGAATTATTATTATTAATAATCTGCCTTAAAATGAATCGTGCAGCCTAAACCGTAAGGCCTAGAGAGCTGAAACCTGGTCAGAAGGTAGTAGTTGGTCTTGGTGCAGAGAACCGGCGCAAGCTATGCTAACGTTAGCTAAATGTTATTCGGTCTATAACTCTGGAATGTAATGAGGTATCTTCACCAAACTTCGTACAGATGAGCTCAAGCTTTATTCAAATAAAAAAAAAATTGTGCAGCTCTGCCACTTGGTGGCGCTACAAGGCATAAAAATATATCATTAGCTGTAACTAGGCAACCGTTGGTCTGATTGGCTTAAAATTTGGTATGCAGCAACCTGGACCAAAGTCTCTAATAAGGACTTTGGTATATCTGAAAAACCATGGCCGCTATCTGCCAATGAAATATCAGCACTTATTAGACAAGGTAAACGGAGGTTGTTCGACTCATGGCCCTAAAGGTCTGTAAGAATTTTGAAAGAAATCGGCCACTAGTTGGTTCGAACTAGTTTTTTGGCCCAGTACTCACGTGGTGTTTATTCTCAACCTACTTTTGTGAACTAGTCTCTGGTCTCTAGTCAGTCTTGATCAAACCACTGCTGTAATAATCTGTGGACTCTCTAGATTAATGATTATCCAAAAAAAAAGGTTGAATTTTGTCCTTTGCTGTGAAACTAAGCATTCATTCATTATTTACAAAAATGTTAAAAACCTACTTTTTCAAACTGGTTTCAAGTTTGTTGCTCAATCTGGATCAAACCAGTACAGAACAATTCTCTGGACTCTCCAGATTAATAATTATCAAAAAAAAACCATGTTGATTTTTGTACTTTGGTGAGCAATAACAGGTAAAAAGGGGCGTGGCCACATATACTATAAAACCTAAACAAAAGCACAAAACTTTATGAAACTTGGTTAAAACATGTGACAGATGAGTCTTAGCAAGCATGCAAAGTTTCATAGAGCTCAGACTATAGGTAACATTATAACCATTAAATAAGGCCTCAAAAAAACAATACTTCCAGAGTAAATGACCAAAAATCCCTCATATATTCACTTATAGACTATATCTTCATATAATATCATAGATCTTCTTGTTCTGAACAACTTTGCCTCTGGGATTGATGATGTCAATCAAACGATTTCAACAAAAACACTATAATAGTTATAACACTTAAACACTGTGCTCTGTAAGAAATTGCAGTTAATAACCGCTAGATAGCAGCGGAAGACCACTAATGAGCTCACAAACAGTGATGGAGACATAAAATCACTTAATAATATTTCCACATTTTGTTCTCATATTTTGATGTATTGAGCAGGATTTGACTTAAATTTTACAATTTTACATTCTTAATGTTTTTATATTTATTAAAAACATACAAAAACATGTCTACATATGTCAATCTATTAATCCATGCCTGGAATATTCCTCTTCTATCCATATAGTGCGATATAAAGACAGAGAGAGAGAGAGAGATACACTTAGAATCTAGAGTTGTATATTCTTTGCATGCATAACTTCACTCTTTATTCTTATTATCAGTGACAATGCAAACATAATTATTCATGCATCTTCAATATATTCCTTTGAGCTGGTTGTAAATCTTCATTTGCTCAGTATAAACTGCTTTGATTCAGTCCCTGTTTTGTTTAAAGCAGCTGAGGGCAGATGTTAACCTCGTCTCTCCATATTCTCACCAGTGTTATTTAACAATAACAATATTCACTATTAAATGCATTGATTTCACGCTGCACTTCAGTGAATTTCTCTCTCTGGCGTGCTGATGAATCAGCCGTTTCTCTATAATAAACCGCTTGACGTCTGATTCTCCGAATCTTTTTTCTGCACAGATTAATGCACAGTGTTTCATTCATTTAGTTTCTTTTCATCTTTACACAACATTTTTCACAGACGCAAGCTTTTGAGTTTAGATTGATATCAGATGTGTTTTCAGAAGCTCTTAAGTATTGTTTTTAACCGTTTCTCTTTCTGTTCTCCGCAGCCCTCTTTGATTAAAGCCATATTTAACAGGGACGCAGATGAAGTTCGCTCTCTCATATTCAAGAAAGAAGACGTCAATGTACAGGTGAATGTCCATGACTTACAAAAACACATACACTATCTCTTAAAGCTCTCTGAGAGTGGTCATTTTTCAGTTTTTATTGCATCTGGCTGGGTTTTATTGATTTCTCATTGATGGATGATCTTCTGAAATGCGCGCGGTGGCAGTTCTTGTACATTATTTCTCCTAGTTTCGTAATGGATCTTCATCCGAGAGGTTAATAGGCTCTCATGAGCCTGCATTTGGACTGAAGAGGGTTTATTTTGCTGCTCACTCTTTAATGAGGAGTCTGTTTTCATTGCCGATGCCTGGAGAGACGCCCATTCTGCTGCCAACCAATCACCGATGGCCCGTCCGGTCACGTGACTCTGTGTTGCTTGGCCTCCTGTTTTCCATTCTCATTCCAGACCAGATGGAAAACAGAAGCCTGCAGGGTGGCATGACACTGAAGAATGAATGATGGCCTCTCTTTAGTAATTGCCTTTATTGATGTAAGTGTTGAACATCCTCGTTTTCCTCAAGCATCTGGAGGAACGGTTAAAGCTGCAGTATAAGTGATTGGAGGAGATCCCAGGGACCTGAAATAGAGAAATGCGTGTCTCGTGTTTCTGCATGCCGTCTCTAGAGATCTGCGGCCACATTGATCTCTCTCACACACACACACACACACAAACGCACCACTGTGTGCCATGCACGAGAATCCAGTGTGTATCATATAACACACACCCCGATGAAACCACACATACATCAAACGCTTCCAAATGCAGTAAAACTCATGCAAATCAGAGGTGGATCGCATAAACATGTTGCATAAACAACAGACAATTATAAAACCACCAGCCTCACTCTGTTTTGAGCAGAAATACGATTAGATGCATTTGATTGGTGGATGGGTTTCTCTTGCACCAATCAGCAATGGATTTTTTTATTGTTGATCAAAAATGACAGTAAAGACATGTATAATGTTACAAAACAAATGTTATTTTGAACTTTCTATTAATCAAAGAATTCCGAAAAAAGGTTTCCACAAAATATTGGGCAGCACAACTGTTTTCATCATTGATACTAATTACAAAGTGTTTTTTTGAGCAGCAAATCAGTATATTAGTGTGATTTCTGAAGGATCATGTGACACTGAAGAATGCAGTATTGGTGCTGAAAATACAGCTGTGCATCACGTGACTATATTATATTTGACCATGTATCTGCATGGGAAATTAATCTTTTGAATTAAAATAATATTTAAAAATTGGTTTCTGTATTGATTTAACTAAGTGCAGCTTTGGTGAGCAAAAGAGACTTCTTAAAAATATTTGAAAGCATCGTAGTGACCCTAAAGATTTGAAAGTATTTGCGGAAACTGAAAATAACTGCAGTTTTGTGTTTGTGAATCCTCAGGACAGTGAGAAGAGGACGCCGCTCCATGCTGCTGCTCACCTGGGCGACGCTGAGGTCATCGAGCTGCTCGTCCTGTCAGGTATGAGGGGTCATTTCCACCACAAACACTCAGAAGCACTCAAACCTCCAGGACAGTGATTTATTAACAGAACGTTATCATGATAGAATTTTGCTGTAAATCTACACTACTCTTCAAAAGATTGAGGTCAAAGATTTTGAAATGTTTTTGAAAGAAGTCTGGCTGCATTTATTTGATCAAAAATACAGTAAAAACAGTAAAAATTTAGAAATATTATTACAACTTAAAATAACCATTTTCTATGTAAATCTATGTTAAAATATAATAATACTCAAATCTTCATTTTCTTAATTACTCCAGTCTTCAGTGTCACATGATTCGGAAATATAAAATGTTTGTAATATTTAATATAATATAACCGATATTTGCTCCTCAAGAAATAGAAATCTTTTGTTGCTTTATTGTCACTTTAATTAGTTTAATGCATCTTTGCTAAAGTATTCATACCCCAAACTTTTTAACGATAGTGTACAGCTATAACAAACTACATCAATCGTTTAAATACAATAAAGACCACCTAGCAACACCTAACAACACTGACATTGTGTATATAAAATATGTAGCATGAATTCAACTGCAAATGATCATTGAAAACTCATTTGTTGAGCACTACACTGACAAAACACACACATCATGACGTCCTGAATGGGCTGTGTGTACGTGTGTAAAGCAGGAGTTGTTGTCATGAATGGCAGAGTAGAAGTAACAGGTGCGGCTGTATTTTAAGCAGCAGATGCGATCACAGAGCATTTTAGGAGTTTATTTTGAACAGGCTTATGGGAAGCTCCACGTATCCTGCTTCAGCGGTGACATTAAAAAGTGTAATTCATTCACTCATATCCTCTCTCCCTCTCTCTCTCTCTCTCTCTCTCAGGGGCGAGAGTGAATGCCAAAGATAATAAATGGCTCACTCCTCTTCATCGGGCCGTAGCTTCCTGTAGTGAGGTACGACACGTCCTTCAGCATCGGAACAGCAAATATAAACGAATGAAAAAGCTTTGGAGCTCATTAATGTGATTGTGTGTCCAGGAGGCGGTGCAGGTGCTGCTGAAACACTCGGCGGATGTGAACGCGCGGGATAAGAACTGGCAGACGCCGCTGCATGTGGCCGCGTCCCATAAGGCCATGCGCTGCGCCGAGGCTTTAGTCCCCATGCTGAGTAACGTCAACGTGTCGGACCGTGCCGGACGTACGGCTCTACACCACGCGGCCTTCAGCGGACACCTGGAGGTCAGACGCTCAGGTTTTTACAGATCAGCAGATGCTCAATATCTGTCTGTGCTGGATGTGACATGTTTGCATATATCCTGTGTGACATAAGAGTTCATGACACCTGTTTAAACCAGGAATGAAATAAGAAACAAAAAAGGAATTGAAGATGAACAGTGTAATAACACCAAGGCTGTGAGTTTGGTCACATAATTTAATGCAAAATACAGAAAGCCATTTAATATCAATTTCATTTATGTTAATGCACTATATATATATATATATATATATATATATATATATATGTGTGTGTGTGTACTGTGTATATTTATTATGCATATATAAATACAAACTCATGCATGTGTATATTTAAGATTTTTAAAAAAATATTTATGTATAATATAAAATCTAAAAATATAAATATATGCATAAAAATATTCTGAAAAATTATATACTCTGTGTGTATACACCGTACACAAACATATTATGTAAACTTTTATTTTGGATGTGACTTAAACATGATTAATCATTTCACAACACTGTTTATTCAGCAAGGATGTGTTAAATTGGTCAAAAGTGACAGTAAAGTGATTTATAATGTTATCATGTGATCATGTGACACTGAAGACTGGAGTAATGATCATAGCAATATTTGCATTTTAATATATATTCAGATAGAAAACTGTTATTTTAAATCATAATGTTTTACTATTTAATATTTTACTGTATTTTTGATCAAATAAATGCAACCCTGGTGAGCAAAAGGGAAAAAGAAAAAGCACCAACCCCAAACTTTTAAATGCTGTACATTTACATTTGAACTCTCCAAACAAACCTAGACCATCTTCAAAGTCATGTGATCCACAGCTGCTTGACACAGTTTTAGGTCTAGATCTAACAGTGCAGTTAAAACAACCTTTGCTTGCCATATCACTTCTGTTTACTCGACTGGTTTGTTTTGTTTTTCATATCTTCTTTCTGATTGGATATCTACAAATCCAACAGATTGATGTCTGTCTAGAATGCTGCTGGCAGATACATGACCCAAAAGCTGATATATTATTGATCGGTGAGGTATTTTTCTAGCACACAAGGAAAAATAGGACCAGCTCTCCAAGCAAAGTCACTTTAAGCCATCTCTGTCCTGTGTGCTGGGGTCCTCCAGACTAGATCTAAATAAATAAAAGATCCAGTTTAGTATTCCTGGTGTAATGTATGGCTCTTCTGTCACCGCAGATGGTTCGGTTACTGGTGTCCAGAGGCGCAAATGTCAATGCTTTTGATAAGAAGGACAGACGAGCTGTTCACTGGGCCGCATACATGGGTGAGACGTCAACATTAACATGTTTCTATCAGCCTCAGATCAGTGTAGAGCAACTCTTTGAGTGTCTCTGTGTGTCTCAGGTCATCTGGAGGTGATGAGGTTTCTGGTGTCTCACGGCGCCGAGGTTTGCTGTAAGGATAAGAAATCCTACAGTCCTCTTCACGCCGCTGCCTCCAGTGGAATGATCAACGTTGTCAAATACCTGCTCAATCTGGGCGTTGATGTAAGTAAGCCCTGCCCACATCAGGTTAAGCCCCGCCCCATGCTGTATATTACCTGCTAATGCCCTCACTTGTTTAGTTGCTTAGTTTATTGACTTTGACAAGAGTTGTTCAAGAAATAATAATTGTCATGCCTTTTAAGTTATATGTATAATCTGATAAGCAATACATAGCCAAATCTACAAAAATTCATATTCTCATGTTATACCTGGTTTTTTTTTACATTATAAAGAGTACTTTTAAGCGATTAATTGTATCCAATGTTTTTGTTTACATAATGTGTGTGTTGTTTATTTATTATATAAATACACACACATACAGCATATATTTAAAAAAATATTTACATGCATATATTTATATTTGTGATATTTATATTAAATAAAAATTTTAACAAATATATACACGCGTGTGTGTGTGTGTGTGTGTATTTATATATACACTTAATAAATATGCCCAGTACATACACGCAATTTATATAAACAAAAGCTTATTTTGGATGTGATTAATCATTTGACAGCACTAATTATAAAAGAATTTAAATCACAAAGAAGAACTGTTTGACATTCAGTAATAATTGATCTACACCAAGGCATTCATTTGATCAAAAGAGTAAAAACATTACTATTTTTATAGTTTAAAATGTTTATCTGAATATATTGTAAAATGTGATTTATTGCTGTGAGTGTGATCAAAGCTGAATTTACTTCATTCTTCAGTGTCACGTGATCCTTCCAGCGGACTTTATTAAATATTATTATATTCTATTATTGCCACTGTTAAATTTGACTATATACAAGGCTTAGATTGTGTCTGCCCTGACATCATGAAGCACCATTAATCACACGGCCTGTCTGTCTTCAGATTAAGGAGCCGAACGCGTATGGAAACTCTGCTCTGCACCTGGCGTGTTTTAACGGGCAGGACGTGGTGGTGAGTGAGCTGATGGAGGCAGGCGCTGATGTTAATCAGGTGAATGAGAAGGGCTTCTCTCCGCTGCACTTCACCGCTGCGTCCCGGCAGGGGGCGCTCTGTCTCCAGCTGCTCATCACCAACAGAGCCGACCTCAACAGCAAGGTCAGCGAGTCCTGACCACCTCACAATATGTCATTTAAGTCAAAGTCAGCTTTATTGTCCATTCTGCCACATGTACAGGACATACAGAGAAGTGAAATTGCTTTACTCTCAGACCCTAAGTGGATAAGAGATACACATTAAATACAAAAGAGTTTTAAAATGTGAGTAAAACAATAAAAATTATACATATAATATAAACAGCAATACAAGATACAAGTAAGGGCCCATGGCAGAGAGTGCAAATGTATGCAGATACTTTTTTTCAAAATCTTTTGTTTGTTTCTTGTGCAGAGTAAAGATGGTAAAACTCCTCTCCACATGGCAGCCATTCACGGGCGATACTCCAGATCACAGGCCATCATTCAGAACGGTGAGTGTCTTATTCTCTCCGTTTCTTATCGGTCTTCCTCTCCTGTCTCTCCTCATCCTCTCTTTCCTCTTTTACAGGTGCAGAGATCGACAACGAGGACGAGAACGGGAACTCTCCTCTTCATATAGCTGCTCGTTACGGCCACGAGCTGCTCATCAACACTCTCATAACCAACGGGGCAGACACGGCAAAGTGAGTGACAGTGTGAGTCTTTACAGCTGCGCATAATTCATGAGCTCACGCTGATCATGTGACTCCGCCTCTGTAGGCGGGGCATCCACGGAATGTTCCCGCTGCATCTGGCGGCTCTGAGTGGATTTTCAGACTGCTGCAGGAAACTGCTCTCCTCAGGTAAATCACATTCATTGTGAAGATTTATGATGTTTATAAGAGCAGTTCAAATCGATTTCTGTGTGTGATATCTGCGCATATGCATCTCTCTCTCTCAGTAAAGTGCCTTGGGCTTTTATCTGGTCTTGATAATGGATGTCTGTTGGTTCAGGTTTTGACATCGACACGCCGGATGACTTTGGCAGGACGTGTTTGCATGCTGCGGCTGCAGGAGGGTGAGTCACAGCACTGCTGCGCTCTGATTGGCTCATCAGCACCCCCTGTGGTCTGGATGATCTCTTGTCCTGATCATGTGACCGTCTCTCCTCCGTTTCTCCAGGAATCTGGAGTGTTTAAATCTGTTGCTCAACACGGGTGCGGACTTTAATAAGAAAGACAGATTTGGGAGGTGAGTTACATTGGGTCATCAAACCTAAATCTGAAAGGTGCCATAGAATGCATTGAGAGAATATTTTAAATAGTTGTCTGATATGTACATAGAAGGTATGTATCTTAGGTAAGGGGAAAAAATGCCCAGAAA
>JAUCMS010000128.1:885597-898517 GCA_032357445.1 Enteromius radiatus | reverse complement strand
ATTTCAGTTAACGAAAATGCTTTTTTAATTCTAGTTTTAGTCTTTTCGTTCGTTTTCGTTAACTATAATAACCCTGCACTGGCATACACGCAAATGACCGTCTACATTATTATTTGTGTATATGAGTATGAGACTATTCAATATGCATGCAAAGTTGATAGAGCATAATATATTTTTTAAAGCTGAAACCGTGGTCCTTGGTGGTTCATAAAATGCAATTCAACATCTATCAGTTTGCAGGAAATAATCTGGCTTTCCAGTTTGCTATAAAGTACAGGTAATAATTTTGTAAATAATAATTTTTTTGAGAATATGAAGCTTGAGAAAGCTTGTCGATAAAGTGCGACCAGTGGGAAGAATGAGTCTAGAGCCCTGTCTCTTTACAATTGTGGCATTGCTGCTTCTCTGAGCTGTAATTAGAGCTGAGAGACTGAAGAGTGTCATTGTTCTCTGCAGGTTGAATAATTGTGGAGTCACTGATGAAGGTTGTGCTGCTCTGGCTTCAGTTCTGAGATTAAAGCCCTCACACCTGACAGACCTGAATCTAACTGGAAATAAACTAGGAGATTCAGGAGTGAAGCTGCTCTCTGAAGGACTGAAGAATCCTAACTGTGTACTGCAAACATTGTGGTAAGATGTTATAAAAGTTTACACAAACTGTTTTCTTCCTTTGTTTTACAAAACACAATGCTGGGTGGTATGACCAAGGAATCATGGTATTATTACACTGGTTACATGGTATACAAAGGTATGACCCGCTCTTAAACACATGCTCTACTGATTGAGAGGAAATACTGCAGTTTTCTCTCTTCAGGTTGAGTGATTGTGGAGTCACAGATGACGGTTTTGCTGATCTGGCTTCAGCTCTGAGATCGAACCCCTCACACTTGAAACAACTATATTTCTGTAAAAATAAATTTGGAGAATTAACAGTGAATCTGCTTTCTGATCTACTGAAGGATACTCACTGTAAACTGGATACACTGTGGTAAGTTTGTTTAAATCTTTCAATATTCTTATAGATTTTCACCGCTAAACCCAAAACAAATCAAGATTAAATAGCATCCTGTCATGTGTTTGGAGATCAAGTCATTATTTTCAATATATATATCATTTTAACTATATTTATAGTAAATCTAAACGTGATTGGATGATGTAAAGATGTTGCAGCTGCTTTATTTCATTAAGATGTTTATTTTGTGATACTGGCATAAAAATACAAATATTCTTATAGATTTTTTTTAAGATACTTCAATGAATTTCCTGAACTGAGAGAGTGAGGAGTGTCATTGTTCTTTATAGGTTAAGGAACTGTGGTTTCACAGAGGAAGACTGTGAAGCTCTGACTTCAGCTCTGAGATAAAACCCCTCACACCTGAGAGAACTGGATCTGTCTGGAAATACGAAACTCAGGCCAGATATGAAGCTGTACTCTGGTCTGAAGCGTATTTAGCCACATTATAAACTGGAGACCCTTAAGTGAATAGTGATGATTAGAAATGTTTGAGTTTAATTAAAAGTTATTTTTGTTAGGTTACGTTTTTTGATATGTTTCAGTTTATTTAAAAACAGTTCAGTATTAACTTTTACTTGACTCGTCATGTTTACACTCACCCTTATAATATGATTTTGAATGAAATTTTGTTAATTTATAATCAAATTGATGTTATTTAGGTCATAATCAAATTTCTTTTGTAACAGACATAACTAATGTGCTCTGACAAAAGTGTGTATTTTGTTCATACGTACATGTAGGGCTGGGCGATATGGCAAAAATATTATCACAATATCAGTCGATATCCATAATTGTCATGATAAATGTCAAGTTTAAAGCCATAATTTTGCCCCAAAGTGAAAGTTGAAGAAACTAAGCCTGGGTGTCATCAATTCTTGCACCGCTCTTATAGCCTGTATATGAAGCAGCTTAGCAACTGCACTTTTTAAAGGTATTTTGGAAAAGTCTCAGAGAGAAGTGAGGTGTACTTAGAGACCTTCTTCTAAACAGTTAAGAACAATTTTGAAAAAAAAGATGTGGAAAGTGTGTCAAGATAGCAGGTTGATGATTTAAGGTGCTGTGTGATATATTAATAGCTCATAAATAGTGCACGAAAATCCATGTCTTTCTGACAGTTAGATCTAGATTCAGTGACAGCAGAGATCAATATATAAAAGAAAATACAGAAGTGATCAGATAATGCTACATCCTTAATAACAATGGATGAAATGTTTAAATCAGTATGTTTTTGTAGTTTTATCTAGTTTTATTATCTAAAATCCCCTGCAATTACAAAACTGTCAGGAAATCATTGATAGCAGTTCTGTGAACTGAAGTGTATTTTTGAGGCCTGTAAATAATGATAAATAGAATGAATGGAGCACCCTTCGGCACAATCAATAGATATTCAAAAGACAGGTACTGTTTAAAAATGCTAACTTCATGGCATTACTTTTGGTCTCTACAGCAATTTTGGTTTGATGCATGCATATTCACGCATAATTAATGTTTATGGGATTAAAAATCTCAAAGCTTTTAAATGTTTACTGATCAAAACTAGTGAGGTATTACTTTCTTTCTGTATATGAAGTGAACCGGATTAGCTGGATTTTTTTAAACAGGATTGGCAAGTTTTTTAAACGGAAGTGAAAATAAGTTTTACATTGTGTGCCATTTTATATCAGAACATACTCACGAAAACCGAGCATTAAAGTGATCAATAGTAATATTTCTACTTGCCTCTACAGGAATTTACACGGTGGGGAAGCACTTTGAGAATCTACAAACATGTCGGAAACCAATGGTAAAGAACATTTTGAGGAAGTATTTTGAAGAGTGGGCATTAGTCAGGTGAGCTGCTTTCATGTGACTTTGTTATTAGTTACCATGAACAGTTTTCATAAACATGAAATTCTCAATCATATTAGCTCTATTATATTGAGTTTTGGGGTTTGACATATAAGTCTTTAAGTCTTTGTAATGAAAAATTATTGGTAATTTACTTACGTAAAACAACTAGAATAAGTAAAATAAGGTAAGCAACAAATTACTTTGTAGTTTATATTTGAATTATAAAAAATGTAGACAAGAACATTTCTGTTTACACATCTCAAACTTCATTTAATAAAATGAATGTGAACTTGACACTGTCGAATACAAGGAGCGCTGCTGGCATCAGTTTATTTATTTAGTTAAATATACTGAAGTAGATTATTTTATAAACTTCCCTATCAAGAAGCTCACCATATTTACGATTTATTAATTTCATATTAAGTATTCAATTAAACAGTTAAGTGTTTCCTCTCTGTTTACTTTTTTGTATTTTAAACAGCAAACAAGTTAAAAGTAGCTTTGTAAAGTGAAGTAAATTTTTGTATTACAGTTTGTCTGAATCATTGTTTATGACTGAATGAATCATGGAGGAGAAAGAAACATTCAGCGATGAAGATTTTTCTCCAGGTTACAGGTATTCGAACTCTTCAAATTATTGAAATTCGTTGTATGTCACACAACACGGTATTTGCAGTGGCTGATAATCTGATGTTAGTGTCTTTCTCTGAAATTAAGACCCTTAAGACCAAGAAGTTCCCTTTCAGTCAGTCACTTTGATGTTATGTCAATGACTGACATCTTGGGGTCCCTATGGAAAGCGCCACAACCCGGCCATGAGAGGGCCGCTCAGCCGAAAGGTCAGGCTGCATGAGCGGGGCCGAACAGAGGCTGTCCAGAAGTGGGCCCAGGAGGGGGCCTGGATATGCAAGTTGGGGACGGAGCACCCAGAACTGGGTGGCTAGAAATGGGAACTGGACCAAATCAAGGGAACACGGTGGGAAGAAGTCATGGAACAAAATGCCAGGGCAGAGGAGGGTGAAGGATGCCGCTCTGTTTGCACAGTCAAGGTTACTCCGGCTAACCTTAACTGAGGGCAAGGAGGAGCCAGTGCACCTTCCGGAAACACTGGAGGAAAGCGCTCGGATCCCAGAGGAATGGTGCAGTAAGCCAACACCCTCCCAGTCCTCTCGAATTTACCCGTTCCTACCCAATATATGGGAGGACGCAGGATCTATGCGGAGGTTATAAAACTGTGCAAAAGTGTTGGGTGTCGCCCAACCCTCAGCTCTGCACATGTCTGTAAGAAAGGCACCGTGTACCAACGCCCTGGAGGAGGCAACACTCTGGGTGGAATGGGTTCTCACCCCTAGGGGGCATGGCGCACATACGGCCTGGTACTCCTGGGTGATGGCAGCGACCACCCAATGAGCCAACCTCTGTTTGGAGACGGCATTGCCCTTCTGCTGACCTCCGAAACAAACAAAGAGCTGTTCGGCGTTCCTAAAACACCGAGTGCATTCCACGCCAAGGCGCGTACGGGACACAGCAACGTAAGGGTCAGGTCCGCCTCCTCCAAAGGCAGTGCTTGCAAACTCACCACCTGATCCCGAAAGAGCGTGGTGGGGATAGGCTCGGGGAGACAGGGCCTGCCCAAAGGGGGAGGACCTTGTACTGGCAGCCTGACCCTCGAGGCAAGATCGAGATGTGGAAGTACGTGTCCTTCAGGTCTATGGATGCAAACGATCCTGGGGTCGCACACATCAGAGAATGCATTTCTGTGTCAAGATTTTGAATGGTAGCCTGTGCAGGGACTGGTTCAAAACTTGCAGATCCAGGATCGGCTGTAACCCGCCGCTTCTCTTGGGTACGATGAAATAGGGGCTGTAAAACCCCGTCTTCATCTTGGCTGGAAGGACGGGCTCGATCATGTCCTTTTCCAAAAGGACCGTAATCTCCGCACGCAGGACAGAGGCATCCATCTCTGAATGAACAGAGGTGAAAAGAATGCCTGTGTGCCTGGCGTGCAGAATTATTAGGCATGTTTTCTTTTTCTTTTACATAATGTCTCAGAGAAATGACTAAAAATCTCTACAGAGGACAAAACTCCATAGCTGGTAGTCAGGATATATAGGTATTCTATAAACATAATGTCAACAATGATATTTTCTTGTGTTTGATCTGTTGTTTTATTCTGTTTCTCTATTTTATTAAAGTCAATTTCACGGTCCGAGATCAAACTCATTGGATCTGAGCTGTGTGTCCATCAAGAGTAATGAGTCCATGAGAGAGCCAGTGAAATTTGGGGCAAAACAGAAATCAACTGATCTGAGGTACATGTCTGTCAAGATAGATACATATTCACTTTGTGATGGTTATATAGATGTAATGTAGTGTTTAATTTTTTTTTCCCTTCCCTTCCCCTTTCTCTATACTGTTAACATCAATTCCACAGGGAGAGATTGAGTGATAGGTCTATGAGAGAGCCAGTAAAATTCAGAGGAAATAACACATCAAGCGATTTGAGGTATACCATTTTTCTTTACAAAGACAAAGGGATGATCAGCACACAACAAAATACTGCATACAGGGCAGAATTCTTTAAATATCCACCTAAAAAAACAGAAATGGCCAATAAAATTTTCAAAGCATTTAAAATTAAAATGTATTTGGTGTGTTTGTGGTTTAAGGTTCAATAAAACCATAATCCACTGTTTCTCTATGGCACTGAAACTTAAAGACATTCATGTTCTAAACCCAGTGCAACTGATACTCGACTGCTATTGGCAGTCCTCTGTGTTCGAGGGGAGAAGGCTTACCTATAGGTCAATTATTGGATTGGCTAAAGTTAATTTACTGATTTTACCTCTTTAATTATATGTTATATAATGTGTTAATATGTAATTTTTCAGTCGTCTGCCATTTCAAAACCAATTCAAATTGAATCAGCTGAAGAAGTTTCAACGTCTGTATGAAGGAACGGCAAAGCGAGAAAACCCAACACTCCTGAATGAGATCTACACAGAGCTCTACATCACAGAGAGTGAAAGCAGAGAGATCAGGAATAAACATGAGGTGAGACAGATTGAGACACAGTCCAGGAGAGCAGCTACAGAGGACACCCCAATCATATGTAATGACATCTTTAGACCTTTACCTGGACAAGACAAAACCATCAGAACTGTGCTGACAAAGGGAGTCGCTGGCATTGGAAAAACAGTCTCTGTGCAGAAGTTCATTGTGGACTGGGCTGAAGGGAAAGAGAATCAGGACGTCCAGCTCATATTTCCACTTCCTTTCAGAGAAATCAAATTGATGAAGGACAAAACACTCAGTCTTTCAGATCTTCTCCATATATTTTTCCCTGAAACCAAAGAAATAGAAATATATAGTGATGAATATAAAGTGTTGTTCATCTTTGATGGTCTGGATGAGTGTCGTCTGTCTCTGGACTTTAAGGGGAATGTAAGGTTGTGTGATGTAAGTGAATCAGCTTCAGTGGATGTGCTGCTGGTGAACCTGATTGTGGGGAATCTGCTTCCCTCTGCTCTCATCTGGATCACCTCCAGACCAGCAGCAGCTGATCTCGTCCCCTCTGAGTGTGTCCATCGAGTGACAGAGGTTCGAGGATTCAATGATCCACAGAAGGAGGAATACTTCAGGAAGAGAATCAGTGATCAGAGTCTGACTGATACAATCATCTCACACCTGAAGTCCTCAAGGAGCCTCCACATCATGTGCCACATCCCAGTGTTCTGCTGGATCTCAGCCGCTGTTCTAGAGAAGATGCTGAGTGAAGCAGAGAGTGGAGAGATCCCCAAGACTCTCACTCAGATGTACACACACTTCCTGATCATTCAGACCAACATCAAACACGAGAAGGACTATGAGAAGAAGGTGACAGATGAAGATATGATTGTAAAACTAGGGAAACTAGCTTTTCAGCAGCTTGTGAAAGGCAACCTGATCTTCTATGAGGAAGACCTGAGAGATTGTGGCATTGATGAGACAGAAGCATCAGTGTACTCAGGATTGTGCACTCAGATCTTCAGAGAAGAGTTTGGCTTGAATCAGGGGAAAGTCTTCTGCTTTGTTCATCTGAGCATCCAGGAATATCTAGCAGCTCTATATGCGCATCTGTCCGTTATGAAAAAAAACAGAAATGTGTTTATCACTCTGTCTTCTAGTCCTTTGAAGCATTTCAAGAAAGCTTTACATGTTTCGTTATCTGAGCTGCATCAGAGAGCTGTGAAAAAGGCAATCAAGAGTAAAAATGGACATCTGGACCTTTTCCTGCGTTTTCTTCTGGGTCTCTCATTGGAGTCCAATCAGACTCTCTTACGAGAACTACTGACACTGACAGGAAGCTGCTCCTATAACAAAGAGGAAACGGTTAAGTTCATCAAACAGAAGATCGGAGAGAATCCCTCTCCAGAGAGATCCATCAATCTGTTCCACTGTCTGAATGAACTGGGTGATGATTCACTGATGACGGAGATCCAAGATTATTTGAAATCTGGAAAAATAAGAGAAACCAAACTCTCCTCTTCACAGTGGTCCGCTCTGGTTTATGTCTTACTGACATCAGAGAAGATGATGGATGTTTTCAAACTAAAACAGTTTATTGGATCCCAAAATACAGCAGATGAAGTTCTTCAGAAGCTGCTGCCTTTGGTTAAAGAATCTAAATCAGTTCAGTAAGTCACAACAATAGCTACATTTATAAAGCATTATCACATTAACATGATTTTGATCTTTGTGTGCATCTTAGCGAAGCTAAGCGAAAAAAAAAAAAGTTTTACAAAATCCCATCGCTGGCAGTCAGCAAGTTTTACATTTCATTCCATAGTCTCAGCTTGTATCAGTTTACCATGCATCTTTAATCTCTGTAGGTTGATGGATTGTGGTGTTACAGATGAAAGTTGTTCTGCTCTGGCTTCAGCTCTGAGATCGAACCCTTCACACATGAGACATATAAATCTGTCACTGAATAAACTCGGAGCATCAGGAGTTAATCTGCTTTCTAATGGATTGAAGGATCCTCACTGTAAACTGGAAAAACTGCGGTAAGGATTCATTCTCCATTATCTTCTTCTTACAGGGGATATTTTCATAGTGCCAGTAGTACCAACTCAGTTCTGTACACACTCAAAATCATCTGCTTTCAATCACTCCTATGCGTTTTTTTTCTGTGCATGGCTTTGTAGCAAATTTCAAGTAAGTATATTGAAGGCAAGCTTTCACACTACATAGTTCTAGGACCTCAGTGTTAGTAGCTAACCAAAAGGGTGGTCCGTAGAGAACCAATTTCTCCCTTGCGTGACCTGAGCTGTTTTAGGTTCTGAGCTGAAAAGAGGCAGTGGTGTTTGATACCATATTTCATATTATTGTAAATTAAATTAGTATTACATACAACCCCTTAAACCATTCCCTTAGTTAAGGGAAACCATTAAGTATTTCACAACAGCGATCCAGGTTTTGCCGTTAAAAAAATCTACTGTTAACATGGGCACGTTATTTGTTTTTAACTGAGGGCAAATCCAAATAAGATTGTCATTGTTCTACACAGGTTGGGTAAGTGTGGTGTGACAGATGAAGGTTGTGCTGCCCTGGCTTCAGCTCTGAGATCAAACCCCTCACACCTGAGAGAACTGGATTTGTCACTAAATAAACTAGGAGACGCAGGAGTGAACCTGCTCTCTGACGCACTCAAGGATCCTCGATCTAGACTGGAAACACTGCGGTAAGATTGTATGATTGAACATTCTCCTCCATTTTCATCCCATGGCATTATGAATAAAATTAAAATTAAAATGTATAGTGTTCCTATTGTTACGCCCAGCTGGAGTCGCCAGCCAGAAGCTGCAGATGGCACTCCAGCCTTAGGACTCCTTTTGTCTCCGTTTGCCATGTAGGGACTTTTATTATGAATCTGTGTCTCCACCCCCCTTGTTTACTCCCGGACTTCCTTTATGTATAAAAGCCCCGTTTGTGTTTGTCCCTGTACGATTCATTATACATCGTCACCTGGTCCTTGTTTTCCATTCGTGTTCTAGAGTTTTCCTTGTTTGTTTGTTTATTTGTTCATCTATCTTGATCTACCCGTTGTCGACCTTTGCTTCCCCTGGATTTACGTTTCGTCTCGCCCTATGGACTCTGTTTGCCGGTACGTCGACCATTTCCTTGTATTACCGTTTATGCTACAGCCTTGCCTTCTCTGTCCCTGTCTGCCGGTGTATGACCCTGTCTGCTTTGACCACGAGCATAATAAAACAGTTTGCACTTGAACCCAAACGCCTCCTCTATTGAATTGTGACAGAATGAATCGTCACACAGGGTTCAGCAACTGTTTTAATTTTGGCTCGCACAGAGACATTACATCGCCTCGTAGGCAGGATGTTACGCTGGTTTCTCCGACTCGTTTGTGCTCGCTGTTCCAGCGCGGACGAGTCATAGAGGACTATGTCAATGATTTTATTTCCATCAGCCACCGTGTAAAAGCAGAGGAGGATTTTATCAAGGATTGTTTCATGTGTGGCTTTCAATGTGCTCGACCAAGTGCACTATGAGGATCTGAGCTGGTTGCTCGAACGGCTCATTGAGCGCGCGCGGCTCTGGACGGATTAATCACCGTGTCGCGAACGCCAAATGGTTCGGCTCTCGCATGGCTATACGGCGGACACCGCCCTCGCGCAAGATGGATGCCGATCACGAGGTGCGATGCAAGATGCATGCCGATTGCGGGAAGCCGCGCAAAATGGCGGCCGATCGCGAGATGCAGCGTAACAGGAACGCCAACCCACCAGTGTGGGCGCCAGCGCTGTCAAAAACCCCCACTGTTTCACATTCTCACCATACTCACAAGTAATATGGCAAGCTATTTCAGCCTCAACCATTGAAGCCAGGAGAGCATTTCCACACCCAGTCGGTTCCGGTGATGCAGCTAGGTGAGCTGTCATCACTACCTGCGGTTTCTAACCCGCTAATAACGGGTCCTAGCCCCGTTTCGCGGTGTAGCAAGCCGTATAATGCACAGTTGGTTCCGGTTTTACAGCCAGAGAGGCTGTTTCTAGCTCTGTTGGTTCTAGTTATACAGTCAGGAGTGCTGTATGATGTCCAGGCGATCCCAGTCACACAGCCGGACGAGTCGTTGAAGGTCCTCATGGTTTTCAACCATTTCTTAACGGGTTTTAGCCCAGTAGCACGGTACGAAGGGCCATGTCAGGTCCAGTCTGTGTCGGTCATCCACCCAACCAAACTGCCGAAGGCCCTCACATCCTCAGGTCAACGCACGGTACGAGGGACCGTGTCTGTCTCTGTCAGTTCCTATTGTCCAGTCTAGCGAACTGTCCATGGCCCTCACAAACTCAAGCCAACCATTCGTGGGTTTCAGTCCCAAAACACGGTACGAGGGGCCGTGTATTGTTCCGTTGGTCAAAGATTTGGGTTTTGAGTGGCCGGAGGTGATTGGTCCACCTGATCTGCCTGAGTGGGTGTCTCCTCCGTCTGCGCCGCCCTGGTGGGCGTCTTCGCCGCCAACGTCACTCAAGTGGGTTTCTCTGCCGCCGGCTCCGCCCAGATGGGCATCTCCACCGTCTAGAAGCCACGCCTTAAGGGGGGGCAATTTAATTCCCAGCTGGAGTCGCCAGCCAGAAGCTGCAGATGGCACTCCAGCCTTAGGACTCCTTTTGTCTCCGTTTGCCATGTAGGGACTTTTATTATGAATCTGTGTCTCCACCCCCCTTGTTTACTCCCGGACTTCCTTTATGTATAAAAGCCCCGTTTGTGTTTGTCCCTGTACGATTCATTATACATCGTCACCTGGTCCTTGTTTTCCATTCGTGTTCTAGAGTTTTCCTTGTTTGTTTGTTTATTTGTTCATCTATCTTGATCTACCCGTTGTCGACCTTTGCTTCCCCTGGATTTACGTTTCGTCTCGCCCTATGGACTCTGTTTGCCGGTACGTCGACCATTTCCTTGTATTACCGTTTATGCTACAGCCTTGCCTTCTCTGTCCCTGTCTGCCGGTGTATGACCCTGTCTGCTTTGACCACGAGCATAATAAAACAGTTTGCACTTGAACCCAAACGCCTCCTCTATTGAATTGTAACACTTATGATGTTGTTTTCATCAAGATTTAGGGGTTATTTAACACATTTTTATGATACTGAAATGCTCATCATGTACAAGTGGGTCTACACCTGAGCAGTCATTGAGAGTTTTGTCCTTGTATGATATTTATTCATATTCATGATTATTTCCCAGTGTTTTAAATCATACAGCGGTATGTGTACAGTACATAATTCAGTGGTTTTAATTACCAATACTAAAGTGCCCTTTTTGTCCAAGATGCCTATAGAACAAATATCCATATCCAAACACTATTGCCCTCCAATGTGATTTATGCTCTGCCCCTCCAAGGTCTGTGGTACACACATAAAGGATATATATTCAGGCTAATATTGAACCCTGTCAAGCACCATGTATGAGTGGGCATGAACTTTAGACTGGACCTGTTAGTTATGCTGTGTATTAAATTTCTCTTTCTGATTGCAAAGGTCTTGTTAATATGAGCTGTAGATCCTGAACTGAGAGTGTCATTGTTCTCTACAGGTTGAGTGATTGTGGAGTCACAGATGAAGGTTGTGCTGCTCTGGCTTCAGCTCTGAGATTAAACCCCTCACACCTGAGAGAACTGGATCTGTCATTGAATAAATCTGGAGCGTCAAGACTGAATATGCTTGCTGATCTACTGAAGGATCCTTCTTGTAAACTGGAAATACTGCGGTAAGATTGTATGAATGCTTGCTTAGCACAATACGCCGTAGCCACAAAAAAGCTGTATGACAGATGTCACTTTTATTTTCTTTTTCCCTTTTCTTCTTTTTTACAGAAAATACAAAGTCGTGATTTTCTAGGCTGATATAACTACTTCTGGCATAATAATCAGGCTGCCTTACCATGGCTACAGAAGGCATATTGATATTGCGCCATGCCTGGAAATGCTGGATACGAATATCATTGCATATCACTGATGGCACCCATGATTATTACACCAGAATGAGAGTATAGTTGCTAACCATATCAGCTTGCAAAATCACAACTTTTTATTTTCCGTTGGTCTTACTACACGATGTACAGTAACTAAGGAGGAGACAACTTTTTGGTCATTTTTTTAAGTGAAATGCTAATGGTCTAATCCGATTCAGTGGTCTACGCTAAGCTAAACTAATAGTGTTACCGCCAGAAAATGAGCATATTTAAAAAAAATAATAATAATTTAAAAAAGTTGTTTTTGTTGACTTTAAAGGAGTCATATGATGGTGTATTTGGTGTAACAGCATATTGTTGTTGACATTATGATTATGTAAAATATGTTAAATATGTATCCCAGTAGCCTTAGTTTATAGTGCATAGACTATAGTTTATCGCATATAATCAGAACGCATTTATTTTACCCAACCCATGGATTATCTACAGTGCAAACAGCCCACGATTGACATTGGCTATTTATACCCACCCACCAACGTGTGATTGGTCTAGTTATCATTACAAAAGATCTAGATCAGCTTCAGTGATGCAAATGGTAAAGATTTTTAAATCTTATTTTGATGTGATTGACCCGGGTTCCATTCTGCCTTTTAATACAATTTTCTCTCCCTTTTTAAACTCCAAATCCCACCAGAAAATTATTTATTTCAATAAAAATAAAGGAAGTTATCATAAATGTAGTAGGGTTAGAGTAGGTGTAGGGAGGGCTTTATTGTCCCAATAAGGGTGTCATCCATGGCATCTATTTAATAATGCAAAATCTCCTGATACATCATGGACTCCCACCAGCCTCCAGGTTGCATTGCCACTCTCTTTGGATTAGATTCTGTTGGTTTGTTTGATTTGTTTCCTGTGTGTGCGTGTAACCCCCCTGGGGTTACACGCACACACAGGTCTCGAACCCAGGTCTCCGGCATGGGAGGCGGGCGCTCTAACCAGGAGGCTAAACCTCTAGCTAGAGCGCCTCATTTTGAGGTCAGGGGAGTGAGGTTTACCTGCACAGCACTTACTCGCTTGCCTCCGTTACACTCACCCCCCTAAACCT
>JAUCMS010000128.1:861349-875945 GCA_032357445.1 Enteromius radiatus | reverse complement strand
GTGAATGAAGCTTAAGTCCTTTTTTTTCTCCATTCTCTCACGGATGGGGTTTTGGTTCCTTGCCGCTGTCTCCTCTGGCTTGCTTAATTGGGGACAGCTCATTTCTATTGATTATCGTCGTTTTGATTACAGAGACCGTCTCTGATCACTCTATTCTGTGTTTGATCTAGTGACTGAAAAGGCTGTCTGCTTGTTAAGTGGTGATGTAAGAAGTGCTGTTTCATTTGAGTATACTACCTCAGCAGCTCTTTCTGAGCACCGTGTATTCAAATTAAACATTTCTGCTAAACTTATGATGTACACTACAGTCTCCATGCTCACAGAGTTCCTAACACATTTTTGTTTTTACATTTATTTATATTTAATTGTTTCCCCTTATTTTCAACCCTGTTCTTCATTCAAACTAAAACTGACTGGAAATCACTGCTTTAGACTGTTATTATAGAGATATTTTTAAAATTACTCCATTCATAAATGTCTATTGCAAAAGGTTAGTGCATTCTAGAGTTATGTGTGGACATGACCTGTATTAACAAAGCTTAAAGGGTTAGAGCAAGAACATTATTATTTTCCCACAACTGTCCATTACAATATGTATCACAATTTTTTAATGGTCAAAGCTTAAAAGTCATCCACAGTATTTTTTGGATTTGACATAATTAACTGGATAATTAAATGGCGCTCTTTGACACAATGTTACACAGGATTATATTATCCTCTTAGTAAAGCAAAGTTTGTTTGAGTTGTTCTAAAGTGGATAATGCAGTAATGTCGAATGTATTTGACTGTCTGTCTTTTACTTTCAGGTTTTAGATGTTAGTCTGATCTTGTCTGGATCAGCTGATGGTGAATTAAGAGTCACTAAAGACAGACATCACATTCAACAGAATCAAGACACAACCTTTCGTGTTGTTGCTTATGTTTCCACAGTTTCATCTTTCCTGAGTCTTGAACATAATTGTTACATATAAGTTTTCCTCAAATCATTCTGACGACCCATTTTTTAAGTCTCATGACCCAGGGTTTGAAAGAATGAGCAAATACTTGATCCAAAGTCAAAGAAACCTTTTGTTATTTCTTCAGAACTGAAATTTGTACTGGTGCCCCTTTTAAAAATGTTATAACCTAACTGTTACAATCAGGGCATTTTCTGTTCAGTTCTTATTACAAAACAAATCAAACCAACATGTGCCTAACACTGGGTTACAGTCCAGGACTTTATTTATGATTTATTGACATAAGCTTGAAAAAAATATAGGTCATTTCATGCAGGTCATTTCTGGATGTCTGTAATTTGATCCAATATGGAGGTGCCACTGTAGTTGTTTGTCTCCAGTGCCAGAAGATTCTGTATGTAGTTTTGAGGCAAGCCATTCTGTTGAGCCCCTAAACATACAACCTGGATGAAAAATGAGATGAGAAACGGATTCAAGTGAAGAAGAGCCTCTTCAGTGACACTTAGTTATGCAGCTAGACAGCCAGGTCTTATGATAATCTTGTACATAAAGTAGAGAACATCTGAAAGTTACACTTTAAAACACACATTAATATTTGACAAGAGGGGTGAACTATGTACTTTGTGATCTGTAATTGAATGTTATACTTTGGTTTGGTCAGTCAGGCTAATAATGGACAGTAAAGTGTACCTTTTTATACTGTGGTGAAGGTGAACAGGCTCTGAAGTTGTTCATCTTATACGTCCGGCAGAGAAGTGGCCCTTCCTTTGTTTCCACTGTGACCTCTAACGGGCTGTACACACCTTCATGAACCTGTTCCTGTCTGAATCACATGCAACATACAGAAAACATGCCTAAATATACAGATTTCACTCTTGAGTACAACTTTAGCAACATAAAAAGCTTTACAGGGTGTAATAAGGATGCACAGTATATTGATTGCCTGTATTACTTTTTTTGTACCTTTAAGTTTATCGGAATAAGCTGATTATAAAAGCTTATGTTATAGCATTTTTAAAACCTATAAGCTATTTTGTCAATAACAAAAGCACTACAAACTAGCACACTACAAAGTTATTTACAAAATAAATAAATACACATGAAAATGCAATATGAGATGTATGCTTTACTGTTTGAAAAGAAATCAATGTCCCATACAATACTGATCATGAATGGGTTTCACTGTGAATGTGTGATTTTGGGATATATCTCAGTCCCAGATGATCTCACCGGTCTAAACTGGTAAGGTTTTGTCTGTCTATCCTCCACACGACTCCCCAGACCTCGTCTCCTTCACTCTCTTGTATTGTGGCCACCCCACCGTGCCAAGCACAGTCAGTGCAGTCGCCCGGAAGACCGAAATTCAGCCGGTAATCCTGAGATACAGGACATCTCTTACAATCAGCCATGCTTTGATATATACAATGACATTTTTTAGTGTATTATAGTACATGTCCATGAACATCCTGTTATATAATGCTGTTTTAAAATAATGTTTTTTGTTTTTTTTAACATATATATATATGTAATATTGCATCCATTTGAACTTCATTTTGAAAACCACCAAGGTAACATTGTTTCAAATTTCCATACAAATATTTTCTGTTGTGTTTTTAGTGTATTCGAGCTTAAAAGCTATGGTTAATTTGTTAATTCCAACCATTATAAATGTAATGTACACAACACTTTCTCTGTTATTATGTTATTCTATGTATGAATATCCATTCATTAAGTGCTTAATATGGTAAATCAATCAAATAATGGGTTTGTTTACGTTACCTGTATTCTGCCGACGCAGTTAAACACCGCTGATGGGTTTTTTAGCTGAAGTCTCTCTTTCAGTAAATTACTGCCAAAGGCAAAATACATGAAAAACCCGCTGGATGACATCTTACTAAAGCTGTGGTCTAAGCAAGGTGAAGAGATATGCATACGCGTTTTAAAAATCACATCCCGAGGGCTTTTATAACCTTTGAAAGCTCCAGTTTGTTCTCTACGGTTTGTTTGGCTGAAAGACAGCTTCGCTGAATCGTTCTTGTGAGTCGACTCTTTAGAATGATTCACAACCGGAGTAACTTTTGAATGGGTTGTATGATGCAAGTTTGGTTAGGGTATTGATAAAAATGAATTTGATATGTTGATTATGATGTCAGCTACATGCGTTATTTTAAATAACCGAATAATTGTTTTAATAGGTTTATTCACATGAACCGATTCGCTGAAGGCAACTGACCCGTGCAGTTTGAACAGTTTTCAAAATAAAAGCTCCTTATATTCTTTCACGATAAAACACTTGTGTAAAACAATATTTAGGCAATACTTTATTTTGGAAAAATAACGATATTAATTCATAACTTTTTATGGAAACTAAAGATAAACATATTCGTAAACGAAAAAAGTAATACATTTATCTAATCAGAATTTTTCTAGCAACATGAAAAAATAAAATAATGCATTACCAGAAACAGCTGAACATATTTACCTGTAATGGTGCCATGAACAGCTGATCTGATGAAGAGGTTTTCAGTACCAACAACTACAATAAATACTTTAAATAAACTATTGTATTGTGGGCTAAATTCATTAAAAAATATAATAATATTATTGGACACATGCCATTATTGCTTAAATGAAAAGTCACATCCTTCAGTAAATCAACAACACAAGTTAGATCAAAGAGTTTATTGACATAAATGTAGAAAAATAACCAGACACCTTTGAAGAAAAATCAGCAGCTAAACAAAAGACTCAAAACAGTTTTCAAAAGAAATGAATTTAATGTACAAAATTCAAACAAATGAAAATCAAAATATTTTCTAAGTGAAAAACAAAAAAATGCTGTACAAAGCACACAAATGTACAGTGGCTCGAGACATTCATCTCCTCGGCCCGCCGCGTCCACGACCTCTTCCTCTGCCACGACCCCGTCCTCTTCCTCGCCCACGGCCAGCCACTGCAAGACAGAGAAGGAACAAATTAACAATTTTCATAATCAAATCAACCGGTGTCTTAATGTCATGTTCAGTTTAGACAGTATTTTCCAGCACTCACCAGCCTCTCTCTTCTTTGACTTGACTTTGGGCTCGATGTCGACCAGCAGCGTGTCCAGAGGAAGACTGTCGGGCAGGATGAAGTAGCGGATGTTGTTGCCACGGATACTGAGAGACTCCAGCTGAGTGGGCTCTCGGTTTTTGAGGGTCATCTTCACAGCTTTGAGGTGAGTGTTCATACTGACATCCACACCTGATTATAAAGACAAAAAAACATACATACAACCTTTAAGCCAATGATTAAACGAAGTAGATACTTTGATGTTGGTAGAAAGTGTTTTATATTGAATGTATTTGAACCATATTTACCTGTAATGGTGCCATGGACCTGTGTGCCATTCTTCAGCTCAATGGTGACAGTTTCATGGCTCAATTTCATCAAAAACCTGCAGGATCACAATCAAAAACAATGACTGAAGCCCTCATTACTATAACATTACAGCAGCACAAGCATCACACATTTGGTCAAATCTATTACACAAACTCTATTGTTTTGTTGATGTACTTTACACCTAATCATTTTGTCTCAATTCTATCACATTTTCCTTGTAACATTAATCTAGAAAAAAAAATATATACACGAGTTTTGCAGATTTTATTTGTAGTTAACGTTACTAGCGTAATTGTTTCTGTGGCTGAATTTAAGATTTGAGGTCCGGAATCTACAACTAATGTGTAGTTTCATAAACCTAAGACTACACCCACTAATTACATGTTGAAAAAATAACTAATTGCATTTCTAATGAGAAGAAAACCCCAAACAAGCACTTTCTGATTCATTCATTCCCGCCTGCTGCAGCTAACAGCTAGCAGCTAACCAGCAGCTACAAACAATCTAACTCCATCCGTCAAATTACACTATATATCACTGGATATAATTGAGGCATATTTATAATATAATACATGTAGAGGTTTATTACCTGACGAGTTTCATGCTGGCGGTGGATTTTAAGGGTAAATCCTCCACCGAAATGAGAAAAAAATTGTAGCGAAAAACGACAGAAAAGCGTCGGCCGCTACTGGAGGTTTGAGAGGAATAACTTCCGGTGCGAAACGGAAGCGGAATCCGTGACAACGCAAGGGCTGCCACTGCAGACCAAAATCACCGGAATATTTTACACACAGTAAAGATACATTTTAAAATATTTAATTATATTAAATTAATTTATATTTAATAGTAAATAAGTATTTAGAAATAATTTATTTATACTTATTTATTACGATAATACCTATAAAATGATTCATATCCACGTCTAGAGTACAGACCTCCAAAAATGTGTCACAATACATGTGTTAAAGATATTTCAGTTATTTTTATTTGTCCAAAACGGCAAGATTGTTTGATGTTAAAAAAGTTAAACTAAACAAATCTGGCAAGCCTGGAACAGGAAGTGAATCCCGGAAGTAGGCGCTCATTGAAACATCACGTCAAAAGTGAGTCGAGCGTTAAATTAAAGAAATTAAACAGGCGCGCTTCATCATGAGGAGTCGTCGATGACTTTATACGGCTTATGTGAGGATGCTGCAGTGAAAACCGGGTCGGATATCAGAAGAAGAGTCTGGAGATGTTCTGAACGATGTTGATGCGCGGGTTTAGACTGACGTGTGTTAGAGTGCGCGCATCAGGACTGATTGACAGCTGATCTCCTCGTTATTTTCTGCATCGGTCCTCGGAGCAGCATGTTGATGAGCGGTTTCTGCTCGTGTGTGTGCTGGGATTGATGCAGTAAGATGTTTCCTAAGACGTCTCTGACGAGTGTGATCGTGGGGGTCTTCCTCCTCTATGTGCTGCACACATGCTGGGTCATGTACGGGATCGTTTACACCAAACCCTGCGAGAAGCCCAAGAGTGACAGCTGTATATCTCCCTATCTAGCCGGAAAACCCCGACTGCAGGTGAGAGCGCCTTGTGCTGCCACATCTTTACAACTTCTTTTCACACACTGCATGTAAAACCAGGACTGTGCAGGTCTTTATAAAGCGGCACACGCAAAGATGTGGACTATGAATTAATAAGATTACATTTCGGTACATAAGCATGGGGATTTTCAATATTTTAGATCCCCAAATATGATCATTCTTGTGCAAGGGGCCTTTAAAAACAGGCATCTGTATAGTTTCATGCATAAAGACCAAATTTAGACTGTAAAAATTCATAATTTCTTTTAACATATTAATTCATTGAATTTTTATAATTTGATTATTCTTAGTTTTATTTGTAATCAACTTAATCAGTCAATTATATATTTATTTAAATTTTTTTTTGTTTCTCCATTTTGTTTTTTCAAATATTGCAATCTAGGCAAATATTTATCTATTTTTATACATGTATTTTTATTTATTGATATACTTTAGTCTAATTCTATTTATGCATTGTTTAATCTAATTCATTTTATATACCTAGTCTAGTTTTTATTATTTATTTTATATTTATTTATTTAAATACTATTGTTGTTTATTTTTTATTACTCATTTTAATCTCATGTTTATTTGTAATTTAATTAGAAATTAAAATTATTTATATATTTTAATCTTTTTTTTATTGACTTATTTCTTTATTATATTTATTTATTTATTTAATTAAAATTTGTATATTTATTTTAATCTAATTTTAATGCATTCTAATCTTATTTATTTTAATTCTTTTAAATTATATATAGACATATTTTTTTACACTGTTTATCTTTAAACATTTCCACATTTCACCAACATTAGCAGATATTTGTTTATTTTTTATTTACATTTAATTATTTATTTTTTTATTTAAATGGCAAGTAATCAACGTTATGCAATAAAAAAAATTTACAGTAAAAATTAAGAGTATATATAATAATATATAATATAATAACAAAATGTGCATTTTTCAGCTAAGTGTCTACACTGCATTAAGAGCCAATGCCGATGGTGGACACAGTCTGATCCACAGAGAGGAAGAGTTTGACGTCAACACCAGGTTTGAGAGGTAAAAGCAATGTACTTTAGTAGTAACTAACACATCCTATCACAGATACTCTGTCATTTCTTCCTGTTGGGCTTCTTTTGTGTCCATTACAGGCAACAGTCACATACCAGATCTGCTCTCTCACATCTGTGCTTTTGTCTGTTCAAGGTTAGTCAATGTGTCTTTGCCGAAGAAGACCCGCAAAAATGGCACGTTGTACGCCATGGTGTTCCTGCACCAGGCCGGAGTGTCGCCGTGGCAGGATCCACATCAGGTGCATTTAGTGACTCAACTGACCACATACATGCTGCCCAAACCTCCGGAGATCAGCCTGATCACAGGCCAGGACGAGCCGCAGGTAAGCTGAAGCACACGTCCTCCATCTGAACGAGTCTTGTGTTCATGCTCCTGTGAAAGAATCTGATTCGTTCTCAGAAACCGGATCAGCAGAAGCAGAGCAGCGACTCTGAACTGGACCGGCCCGTTTCTCACTGGCGTTCCCGTCTGACCGTGAACGTGGTGTCTGAGAACTTCCTGTTCGATCGAGAGGCGCTTCCTGGAGATGTGCACCGCTACATGAGAGTGTGAGTCTATCAGGTTCATTCACATTACGCCTGACCTCTGCTGTGACCTGTAGTCCATTAAGGGACACAGCAATACATCTATGAGATAATTGCTATGTCTTACAGGGACTGACCACGTTTAAAAGCATGTCAGATGATTCATACAGTGGTTTTTCATCATCCTACCTGCCTCTCTAATTCTTCTTCACGTTCCTGTCCTGCAGGTATCAGAGCGGGAAGAAGATGATCTACCTGCCGCTGTTGTTTGTGGATGAGCTGAGCAACCGAGTGAAGGATCTAATGGTGAATGGTGTTCCAGTGCTTTAATCTTACAGTTAAACTGTTGTAGACGTGCTCACAGAGTGATAATGTGTTCATGTGGCAGGAGATCAACAGCAGCTCCACTGAACTGCCTCTGACCATCTCGTACGACTCCATCGCTCTCGGGAAACTGCGCTTCTGGATCCATATGCAGGACGCTGTTTATTCCCTGCAGCAGTTCGGTAAGAATCGCCCGACTCCTGCATAATTCAAGGTTTAAAACCGAGAGCCACAGTGTTTAGGGCTGTTATTAATGTATATGATGGCAAAAACCTAATTTAATTGAAAGCCTATTTTATACAATACATTATTTATTCAAAATGCATTATATATATATATATATATATATATAAAATTGGATGTATTCATTTTAAATATTTTAAATTTATGTCTATTATGCAATATAGTTCATTTAGTTAACTGTTTTTAATTGTTATTAAATAGTTCATATATATACATGTGTGTGTGTGTATATATATATATATATATATTGTATTTTTTAATTTGATTTTTTGATTTTTTTTAAACCCATACAATACTAATAAATAGTAATATAATATAAATAGTAATATAATAAAGATATTAGACATTTTTGATGTGCGTTTTAAAATAAATATAATTCAAACAATAAGTATTTTAGAAAAGGACAATTGTATTAAATTAAATTAAATGTAATAAATATTATTTGAAAGAAAATTGTATTTCTGTCAAGTAGTTTTATTAATTCAGAGAAGTTTTGCTAAACACTGCCAAACTAATGCAGACAATATAAGTCAAAGCAATATTTTTTGCACTCTAGGCTTTACTGAAAAGGATGCAGATGAAATCAAGGGAATATTTGTGGACACCAATCTATATTTCCTTGCACTCACCTTTTTCGTGGCCGCCTTTCATGTAAGTGTGTGTTTTATATTTTTTCATTATATTGTGTGAATCTCTGAATGCTGTTCATATAGAGTTTATACTGTCTTCTCTCCAGCTTTTGTTTGATTTTCTGGCTTTCAAAAATGACATCAGTTTCTGGAAACACAAGAAGAGCATGGTTGGGATGTCCAGCAAAGCAGGTGTGTTCAGAAATAAGCTTCCCTTCACACCGCTCATTTACATGCCTGTAATACATGCAAAGCACTTTTTGCAGAAGTGAAAGACCGTTTTGTGTTAGTGGAAATATGGACACCCATCACAGAAATCCTCAACAGAATACAATAGAGGCTTATGATATCATTTTTAATAAAATATTCAGTGGCACAAATGAATTTCAGCTAGTGTCCAAGTCAACATTTAACATAAATATTACACAACAAAATAAAAAACTAAAATACAAGCAAATTGAAATTAATAAATATATTAAAATTAGTATGTTTTAATTTTTGTCTTTTGTATTACTGTATTTTATGGTTGAGACTATATACTTTTAGGATATTGCACTATAAAAGTACATACAGATTCAAATATAGCTTCATTATTTTTTGATTTATAGTTTGGTGTGGTTGCTTCACCCAATGATTTATCACACATGTGAGTTAGCGCGCATCAGATGATTGGATGTGGGTTGATGTGAAGTATTTGTGGTTTCTCAGTGCTCTGGAGGTGTTTCAGCACTATTGTGATCTTCTTGTATCTGCTGGACGAGCAGACCAGTCTCCTGGTTCTGATTCCTGCTGCGATTGGCTCTCTGATAGAGGTTTGTATGTTCTTTGCATCAGGTGGACGTAATAAACACGCTTGTGTTTTTGAATGCTCTTGTTGTTGTTCAGGTGTGGAAAGTGAAGAAAGCTTTTAAAATCCACGTGGTATGGAGGGGCTTGACTCCCACATTACTGGTACATCTTCATGGTTTCTCTTTAGCTCTCCAACCAGTCTAGTGATTATCATGGTTAACGGTAATTATTCTCTCTTCAGTTTGGGAAGTTGGATGAATCTGAGAAACGAACCGAGGAATATGACACACTGGTGAGTACGAGCTTCGTCGGTCTTCTGATTATGTTTCGATCTGTATCTGAAGATGTATTTGAATGTTGTTGGTCTCGAGCAGGCGATGAAGTATCTGTCGTATCTGCTGTATCCTCTGTGTATCGGCGGAGCCGTGTACGCTCTTGTGTTTGTCAAGTACAAAAGGTAAAACGGAGTATTAAACACTTTTTTGCTGAATAACTTCTCAATGTTGCACAACTGATGAGTGTTTGTGTTTGAACAGCTGGTACTCCTGGATTATTAACAGTCTGGTCAATGGTATGTTTCATTTTGTTGCTTTTTCTGACTGATTGATTTAGAAACGGTAATGTTGTAAATTGAATGAATTGTTTGTTCTGATTCAGGGGTGTATGCCTTTGGATTCCTCTTTATGCTGCCTCAGCTCTTTGTAAATTACAAGGTTTGTTCAGTCTAAAATATTTCTTGTATTTGGAAGAATGACATAATGTTTGATTTAATAATCAATGCATTTGTGTTAACAGCTGAAATCAGTCGCTCATCTGCCCTGGAAAGCCTTCATGTACAAGGTGAGGGACTATAGACACTGTATATACTACAGTCATATCTCATTTTTTAATGCATGATATATGAAGCATTATTATTTGTTTTGACAAATGATGCTTTTAAAGTACCAGCATGGCTCTGAACTGAACTGAAAAGAAAACAAATTATACTTAAAATGTTTTAATAATATATTAAAATAATAATTTTAAGTAGTTTTTCCATACTTTCAGTAAAAAAAAACCAAATCTAATAAATTAATAAAATATCACAGTAGTTGTCAGACTCAATAAATGATATATATATTTAAAACAGATCCATATTTTCTATTGTGCATTGTGCATTATTTTAAATATGTTTTTATTACTATGATTTTGCAAATAAAACAACATTAAACCTAATAAATTAATAATAATAATAATATATAATTTTAGTTGTCGGACTTAATAATTTATATATAACTTTTTTTGTAATTTGTTTATTTTTTAATTTATATATAACTTTTTTTTTTAAATGTGTGTGTGTGTGTGTGTGTGTATATATATATATATATATATTTTTTTTTTTTTTTCCTCTCTCTATCTTTGTAGTTGTTATCAGATACATGCTATTTTGTAATGAAACAGTTCTCTATATTTCATATTGTGCTTGCATATGTTTTTTAAATATACCAAAATCGTATCAGTTTAATACAATTATGTCTCATATTAGTTGTCTGATTAAAAACATTAATTCTTGCTAATATTGCATGTCTATAGGTGTGTTTTTAGTAATGATTTTGACACTTATGTTTCTCAACAGGCTTTTAATACGTTTATCGATGACGTCTTCGCATTCATCATCACGATGCCCACATCACATCGGTTAGCGTGTTTCAGAGATGACGTGGTGTTCCTCGTATACCTCTATCAGAGATGGTGAGAAACTACAGCCAAACACTGACCCAGAGCTGATCTTTAAACACACGGAGGTTAAATGAGATCTTGATGTTGTTTCAGGCTCTATCCAGTGGATAAAACCAGAGTGAACGAATACGGTGTGTCTTACGATGAAAAGCCCAAAGGAAAATCCCATAAAGACTAACATCCTCACAACAGAACAGCGACTCATTATCTTCAGATCAGTCATCGGATTGGATAACGAGACAACACTGCGTTCAGTTGTGCTGTACTAATCAGAGAAATATAACGGGCTTCTCTCTGTTGACTGGACTGAGACACACGTACAGCGTCCGGCAGCTCAAACGGTTGCTAGATCTCCTTTAATTACAGGACAAGAAGTAAATACTATGAAAAGCTTGGTTTAATTTTACAGAATGTATTTCGATGGGACCTTTAACTCAGTCTCAAATAGTGTTTTGAAGTTAAGATCATATCACACGGGTGCCAAAAGACCAGAGTTTCAGAATAATTACGTGATTTGTTTTGAATATGGATTAATTTTAGTAACATGACTGTTGCTTGTGCGTTCAGAGAGAATGATGTATGTTTGTTTTTGTGTTTCATTCCATTAAAAGTGTTTCTGTGATTCAACTGCTTAATTACAGAGACTTAATTAAACAGTTTATGCCTTCTACTGCCTTCATTTCTTTTCGTAGCTTTTATGATTTTCAATCATTGATTTTTGACCGTATTAAAAGAACTGTTTACCTACTAATCCGCCAGTGGTTTACAAAAATAAGTTTATTCATAAATATAAAGATTTTTTTTTATCATTATATAGGTTTGTGTTTCAGTAACAGAGGCCTAGTGATCTTATAATTTTGACTGTAGTTCTGTGGTATGTTTTTTAAACATTAGTATTAACTTTTGATGAAATCGCTGCACCTAAGAGATTTGTTTTTTGTTTCAAAGATGAATTATTCTTGAATTTGTTCATATTTTATGGAAGATTGATTTTATGTTTTGCTTTTTGCGCGTTTTCCAGTTATATATTCGTTTTATATCTAATATATTCGGCGCTCTCATAAACACGCGGATGCACAAAATAATTGACAGAAGAAACGAGCCAATCACAGCTTCTGGCCTCTGTGCAGGTCCCGCCCACTGAAGTGACGCACGAGTCTATATAAGCCATCGCTCCGCCCCCGTTCGGCCCTTTCCGTTCACTGGCAACGCTGTGTTTGAGGTGCTCGGTTCTTCTCGCGAAGCTAAGGCCTTTGAATCCGGCGACTAGCACCGTCAAATTTAGGCATCCACGTCTAAAACATTAACCTGCTCAAAGAACAATGGCATCTGTGTCCGAGTTGGCCTGTATTTACTCCGCTCTCATCCTCCATGATGATGAAGTTACAGTCACGGTGAGTGAGCCGCGGCGTGAACATCCGGGACACTGACACACTGTATCCTCGTACACTTCTGTGATTTTTTTTTTTTTTTGTTGTTGCGCGTTTTACTTTGCCACATAGATTAGTTTATTATTTACACGTCCAGTGTGCTGTAAGAAGCTGAGTCTGATGTGTTAATACGAGAAAACAACAGTTTGAAGGTGTTGTGGAAACTAGTAAAGTTACAGAGAAGCGCGCGTTTTCGGTGTTGCTGTTACCTTATGATGGACTATTGTTCAGTTACAGTATAATGGTGTCTACATGTCGTACTACAGTATTATTTCTAGAATAATGTGATCCTGGACCACAAAAACGGGTCAATTGAGGTTTATACATACATAATCTGACAGTTAAATGTTTCCATTGATGTAAGGTTTGTTGAGGTAGGGTAAGAGTTAAGGTTAGCTGGGATACAACGGCTTGAAAATCTTTAATCTGAGGGTGCAAAAATATCAATATGTCCAAATGAAGTCCTTAGCAATGCAGAAATTAAGTTTTGGTGTTTATGGTGGGGGAAAAATACAATATATTAATGAAACATGATCTTTACTCAATCCTAATTTTTGACCTATGCACCGTATCCATGATTAACATCTGATATCACCACTTTACCTTGGTATTTACCACAGTATTACTTTTGTTAGGAAAGCACCCAGATACACTCATGAGCTGATGATTTAATTCTCTGGTTGTGTTTTACAGGAGGACAAGCTGATCGCTCTGATCAAGGCCGCAGGTGTGTCCATCGAGCCCTTCTGGCCCGGACTGTTCGCTAAGGTAGGTTTATTTCCCAGTTCCTCATGGAAACACTTGCACTTTTTTTGGGGGGGGGGGATTCTGAGCTTCAAGTGTCTTGGGGTGAGGTCTGATGTCACTTCCTGTGTTCAGGCTCTGGCCAGTGTGGACATCGGGAGTCTGATCTGTAACGTTGGAGCCGGTGGAGGAGCTGCTCCAGCCGCTGCCGCTGGAGGTAGTGCTGCTGCTCCCTCGGGTGGAGACGCTCCAGGTAACCCCTCGCTCTGCTTCAGACGAGTTCAACAACGAGATTCATCGTTTCTCACCTTGTTTTCTGTTTTTGCATTACAGCCAAGGAGGAGGAGAAGAAAGAGGAAAAGAAGGAAGAGTCTGAGGAGTCTGATGACGACATGGGCTTCGGTCTGTTCGACTAAAGCAGCTCTTTTAATAAAACCATTGAAACTCTCAATACTGTTTGTGTCGTTGCTGGGTTTTAAAGTTAGGCTTATGTTATAGGAACAATTAACCTGAAAACAAATTAAAAATATTTAACACCGTAGTAGTCATTTTTACTTTACAAGCCAGTGCATTCACATTCATTTTAATGTACCAAAACATGTACTAATTACTTTGTCTGACATGATATAATACAATGCTTGGCATTTTTCTTAATGCAAAGAGTAATTGATACAAGTATGAGGGATAAATAGTGGCCTCAAACGATCATCCAAAATAAGTTTTTCTTTATACACAAATATATTATGTAAATACAAACACATGCATGTGTACATTGTATAAAATTATGGGTATGTATTAAATTTATGTAACATTAAATAAGAAAAATATATAAATTCATTTACATGTAAATATTTAGTTTTAATATGAGCACAGTTCAGACAGATATATTGTAAAGTAAAACTTACTTTGGATGGGACTAACTGCGATTAATCGTTTGAAAGCACTAAAAATATATTTATTAATTTTTATAGTTCATATTTTTATTGGCATCATAAAATTGAAAACTCAAATTAGCAAATGCTTTTATCCATTATCATTTCAGAGCATGACTAGTATTTTTTTCTTAGCTGCGTTTAAAAACTCAGTCAACTACAATAAATACTCAATTCATACATTTGAATAATTTAAATGCTTAGGGCCGGTTTCCCGAACAGGGTTTAAGACTAGTCCTAGATTCAAATAAATGTTAAGAGCTGTCTAAACTGGAAAAG
>JAUCMS010000128.1:847667-861175 GCA_032357445.1 Enteromius radiatus | reverse complement strand
AAATTCTTAAATGTCCTAAATTAGCAAAGGTCTAGTCCTGGCTTAATCTAATTCCTATCCGGGAAACCGGCCCTTTAAATCTTACCCCAAAAAATCCAATCCAGCAGAAACAAGACCAAGACACGTTCAGATAAAGATAATGATAGCATTTTATTAGTTAAAAGATCTGTACAGTTGCTTCTTCCTGAGAATAATTTATATCAATGACAAAATGGATTTCACGATTGTTCTGTACACAAAAGTAACTCTAGTCCGAACTCAAACGGGTCGCTTCGGTTTGTGTGGTAAAAAAACAACAACATGGCATGATTTGACAGAATGAAGTCTCTTAAAATGAATTCAGAAGGCAGCTTTGATTATAACAATTTCTCAATATGTGCTTCAAGTGACTGATATGTGACTATATTCTCATCGTAATTTCCCTCTTGTTTCATACAATAGCTGTGATTTCTTAAAAACATCTGTGGTTTGGCTTGGTGAGTTTGTACACGAGAGCGGTGTCTCTCTCGGCGCGTCGAACCCCTGAGTTTCTCAGAGGATGTTGTTAAAGCACCTCGAGCGCCGCAGTCTGAGATCAACTCTATAAAATCATCTGTGTAGCCTTTGGATCATTGGAAAACCGTTGTTTGGAGTTCGTTGGGTTCCAGTTTCTCCAGCGCTGAGAAAAGTTTAAGACCAACGTTCGTTTCTGGATACAAAATAAAACGCGACGCTGCTAGCGGTAATAAAACCATATCCTCTGGGCTCCAGCAGTCTCTGATGATCCAGCATCAGGAGTCAGGGGTCAGTGCGGCCGGCCGTGGGCCAGCATCTTCAGCCGGGCCTGGTCGATGACGTCCAGCAGGTTCTTGGCGTCGACGGCGAGCGCGTGGGCCGCGGTCAGCATCTGTTTCTTGTAGTCCTGCTGCAGGCTGGTCAAGACGTACTGCTGCGCCAGACGCATCTTACTGATGAGCTCCGCCAGGTCAGAGTTCAGCAGCTTCTGAGCCATCTCGATCTGAGGTGAACACAACACACGCATGCTCAGTGGAAAGACAATATCCAAAACAAACGTCATTCGACATTAACGCAAGGTTCCCGACAACTGCAAAACCATCCAAACGGCATGGTACATCCAAATACAACTGTGGTCAAAAAAAGCATTATGCAAAAATAAAAGACTCACAGTTCAAAAAGGAATACATTAAGGCAAAAATTAGTTTTGCGGCTTTATAGTTACACTCTAAAATAAAATTATTATTTTTACTCTTTTTATATTAAATTAAAATATTACATTTTGTATGAATACACAACATACTTTTAATTATTTCTTTAAATATTTTATTTAGTAATAATAATAAAATAATAGTAAAAGTAGTAATACACTTTGAATACAATCTTGTGATTTACATGTAAATATGACTAAATAAGTATAATAATAATATTATTATAATAATATAATATAAATTATATATTAAGTTTTATTAGGGGTGAAAAAAATCAACATTTCCCCAAATCATGCATCATGAATTTACAATATAATATTCTTGGAGTTGGAAGAAATATAATTAATACTTATTGAATTTATAACTATTAACATGAATTAGCATGGAGATGAAATTATGCATATTTTAACAAAATAAAAAAATTTATATATATATATATATTTTTTTTTTTCTGTTCTAAGCATGGCATGTTTTTTCATTTGTATATATTTTTAATATAGATACTGGTATTTTATTTTGTATTGCAGTTTCAGTATTATTTATTTCCTCTATAGCTTAGTTATATTAGCTCTAATATTCTTTTTTTATCTAATATTCATGTTTTATTTTATGTTATTTCAAGCTTTAGGTTTAGTTCTAGTTAATAAAAATAACATTTCTGCAAAAATAGTATATGAAATATATAATATAACGGTATGTAGGGCTACAACAAATATAAATATATATAATATATATATAAAAATTTACACTGACTATTAATCATTTTGCAAAACGCATTTATCCAAAGCGATGAGAAATACATAAAGCAATTCTTAAAAACATATAAGCAAATAAGAAGAATTATATGTATATTTTCAAAATGAACTGATTTTATTGTTGGAAATTGCAGAATGGAAAGACACTATTCTGGATAGAGTTTTCTGTCCTGAATGAGAGGTGAGTGTCTGACCTCTCGGTGAGTGCTGGCCGGTAACACTGGGATGGTCTCGTCCACCGTGGCCAGTAAAGTCCTGAGCGCCAGTCCAACGTCCTGAGAGAGACAGCAGACACACTCATCAAACACACGTCACACACACACAGCCCTTTTCAGCACAGTATCCCAGCATGCCCTGCTCCTGACCTTCACCATGGGCACGTACTCCTCGGGCGGCGCGGGCTGGATGCGGCTGGACATCTCGATCACGGCCTTCACCAGTCCCGTCACGTTCTCATACACCTTGTCGTTGGAGCGGTCCAGGTTTGCTGTGGGAGGAGGACTGATCTCCTGAGGCTGGATCTGAGTGGACACACCAGCAGAACAACACTGAAGATCACAGCTCTTATTTAAACACACAGCAGATTTAATCATTTAACTAAGATCTTAAAGAGCTCAACACTGAAAGATTATTTTAATACTCTGTATTTACTGATTTGTATGACTTTTCCAGACTTAAAAAGTATGTTTTTGCCAGGTATTCTTCAGATAAAATACAATTAAATCATTCTAATAATTCTGAAGATCTGATAAAAACGATTAGAATGTTAGAAGAAAATGATAGGCTATATAAACAAAGATAAAAACTTTTATGAAGATGGTTATTTGTGTAAATCTAAAATCATTCATAGTTCTCGAATTTGACAGACATTATTATTATAATTGATAAATCTAAAATGATTTAAAGTTCTTTGATGTGAAATTAACAGTCATTTCATGTTTTTAGTCAAGATTTTATGAAAAAAAAGTTTTCTATGATTTAAATAATAGAATTATAAGTCAATTATGAATATTATGAACAAATATTTATTATTTCAATTCTTCATTTGTTTAACATTCTGTTTTTTATAAATCAAAAAATCTTTTAAAGACTTTTCATTCTTATAATTAAAAAAATCTCTCATTACGTACTTTGTGTACGACCCTTTGCCAAGCCCCGCCCTCCTTAGTTACTGTTGCTAGGTCAAGCTTTTGCGCCTGCATCGGTGTCAAACATTCCCAAGGAGATAATTAGTCATTTTTGGCGAATAGGAGAGGTATCTGAGAGAGCGAGACAAAAGGGACTGTGGGTATGCCTTCTAGGGGTATATCCACCACATAATATGCAACCGATTAGAAAATAAATTTCATCAAAATTGAAGCTAAAGCCTGTAACGTTAGGTCACATGACTCATACGCTGACCAGCTTTGTTGAACATGTTTCCCTCGCTCGAAAGCTTGACAGACCTCCCGCTCCTAGCTACGGTTGCTGCTAAGCCACGATTGGCCTGTGATGGTTTTCGGGCATGGCTTAGCGAAGGGTCAATTCAAATGGATTTTACAACAGAAATGTTTCCCATGAGACATATGTAACAGACTGTAATCAGAAGAGTGTGAGAAGACAGTGTCATACAGTGAATCACACACACACACACACACACACACGGGTCTTACCCTCCAGGGCTACGTGCAACAGTGCAGCATAAAGCAGGTGAGCGTGTGTGTTGTGGAGGGAAGCGGGATGCAGGAAAACAGAACAAACCATTAATAACTCAAAACGAGCAAACAAAGCAAAACTGATAAAGTCATGCAGCTTCAGGTTCAGAGGAGGTGTGATCATAAAGCAGATGTTTCTGTTAGTTCAGCTTCACCTTTATTAGTTTATAACATTCATTCTCTTATATTTTCATTTTAATACATGCATTAAATGGAAATTAGAAACGGTGCCTAGTTTAAAGTTTTATTTGATTTTATTTGAGTAATGAAAGTCATGGTTTTATTTGTCATTTCATTTAACTATAAAAACCCCACAGTAAATGTGCTAAGCAGTATAGTTATTATTAATATATATGTATATGTATAGTTATTATTAATTTATATTTATATATGTACACACACATACACTGTTTATACACTAGTTAAAGTTTTATTTTATTTGAGTAATGACAGTTTATTCATGGTTTTAGTTGTAATTTCAGTTCATTACAATAATCCGACTGCAAATGCAATTTAGTATTTTTCAAAGTTGGAGAAATCCACTAGAAATGTATTTAAATCTGACTCGCATCACATGGTTTTTAAAGTGTTTTAGCAGTGTTTTGAGACAGGTGTGTGGAACGCAGAAACCCATTTTCACCCTCGATTATCTGAAAAAACAAGCTCTTCAGTTTCTCTTCCGAGAAAAGGCTGAGTGTTTTTCTGCTGAATATTCAAAGGCTTCTCACGAGAATCGACTGGAACCTTAAAACAACAGGAAAAACGGAAAAATAGATCCAGGCAAAACTGACCTCTTATATAAGAGCCACCAAAAAAATAAACACAGCTCCCAAAAAATTCTTGGCACAGTTGAGTGAGTGTGTGTGTGTGTGTGTTGGGCCGTGACCCGTGTGATGTTATTATAGTTACCTAGAACTAAAATAAAACCAGAAAATAAACATTTTTGGTACTTGAATGAAATAAACATGAACTTATTGTATTACAAGTGATTAGCAATGCACCGTTTCTCATATCTATTTAATTGGATGTACTAAAATAAATAAACATACACATATTACAAAAACTCATTTAACTGTTTTTTCACTTTTAGGAATTTTTAGCGTGAAAATCACAACATTATAAACACAAATACAAAAACATTATAATGTTTATGTAGAACCTGTCTGTCTATTTATATATATATTCAATAAACAGTTGTTACACTTTACACTTATTTTATTTCAATTAGTTACCAACACACAATTTCTCATATTCATTAAAAACAATTATAAAAAATAATAACTATTAAAAAAGATAATGAAATTATAAACACGTGACAAAATTGCTAAAACTTAAAAGTTTAACTAAAAACCCTGTTAATAAAAACTAATAATCCTGAAAACCAGAGGTCAGAAACTCTTTCAGATGGATGTGGATTTTCCCACAAGTGTGTGTTTTATTCTCTGAGCGTGTGTGTGTGTGTGAGGTTTGACTGGAGTGTGTTCTGCTGACGAAGATCAACTCTATCCGAACTCTACAGTAAGAGTTTAATGTTGGTGAGAGCAGCATGCAGAACACAGCAGCCAATCAGCATGCTGCACACTTCTCAGAGACGTTAATACAGCAGCATGCACGGAGAAGCTAACGGACGGTAAAGTACCTTGACACCCTCGTTGTAACTGTCCACGGGGTTCAGGTTGGTCAGGTGACTCGGAGCGCCGGGACGGGGCGGCTTCTTTGGAGGAGCCACATGCTCTGTTAGACACAAGAGAATCACATGATTCAACACATGATGAAACAATTCTGACTGGATGAGACACGTTTAAAGTAATAAATACACTATGGTATATGTATATAAAAAAAAATGCATTTATTTTATAAAGCTAAGTCTTTCTTACAGGACAGTCTTATTTTTTATTTATACTATTTCATCTTTTGGAATCAAATATTTGCATATTTTAAATCTTATACATTTAAAATAATCACATTTAAATAAATATTACATTAAAAAAGATTAATCTTTCCAGTTAATTCTAATTATTGACTAAGATTGGTAAAAAAAATCTAAACTTAAAATTACATATAATTCTAATATTATATATATATAAAAAATCATTAAAGAATATATAAAAATTATTAAAAAAAATATTTGAATATTAAAATATTAAAATGTATACAAAAAGTAAAAAGCTTTAATATATTGATTAAAAATTACATATATTTGTTTGTAATATTTGTTTACAAAAAGTAATGTATACTCCATAAATAACCATATATATATATATATATATATATATACACACACACACACACACACACACAATCAAAAAATAATAAAAATAGCAAAAACATCAAATTAAAACATAAAAAAACACAAAAATTAAACACAAAACTTTATCATTAAACTGAAAAATATATAGATTTTTGTAAGTTTAATAATAACGTTTCTAGCATTAAATATTACAACTATATATTTTCGACATTATTAAATAACTAACCAGAAATTTTAAACAAAAATGTTTGTCTTAAAAAACCCTCAAAATGCTATTTCCAGGTTATTGTGGAGCATCAGAGACCTGTGATCAGTCGGAGTATAATCTGTGCTCGTACCTGCTTTCCCCACGGGCTGATAAACGTGCTGCTTCCCCATCTGAAACAAAACACAAACAGTGTTTAACACAGCTCCCACCGGGGCCCTGTGGAATTGTGGGTAGTCTGTGGGAAAGCCAAGCATATTTCAGGTTCTCAGAGACCGATCCTAAAATGAGTCTGACCCTGGAGAGGCTGGATCTGCTGTAATTATGGCCTGTAAACGAGGCCTGTTTTTCACTCTTTACACATCACAGATGATGATGATGATGATGATGGCTTCATCTGCCACAGAAAACCCGTCACTGTGTGATTCTTCCTCTCAGGCTCTCATATTCCTGCAGTTCAGCTCTAAACGAGGCTGTTTTTCCTCTGGCCGAGTGCGAGCGTTATTACTGGCTGAGACTCTGACAGGAAGTCAGAAACAGATTGTGTCCTTGCCGTGGCACTGTAAATCTCCCTCAGGGGAGAAACACAAACAAGCAGGGAATTATGGGAAATCACTCACCGGGGCCTGGAGAGCGCTGTCCTCACGATCGATGCTGCCCCTCGAGTTCCTCGACTCCGGCTTCTGGACAAACACAAGCCAGCATCAGGCATCGTTACAGAGGATGTGTTTAATATTTATCAGCTAAACGTTCATCTGATTATGTCATCATCATTCCCATATCACGACCGATTCATTATATTGACTTATCCAGTGATTTTTGATTAATGGATTAAAACAACAGCATCAACAGCAACAATACAAATAAAAACTGAATTTATTTCAATTAAGGGATTAAATATTTTACAAATATCTTATTTCATATTTTTACTTCAGAAATTTCTTGTGCAATTTTAAAAAGAAAAAACTGTCACAAAATAAAACATTATTAATACACAAATATGTGCATGCAGACTAACTAGTACTAACAATAATACACTGTAATTTACAAAAAACAATCTGTAATATTAAACTATTTGTAATAGTTTTTAAATATTACATTTAAATATTTAACATAATTTTTAAAAAATCTTATTTTCAGTTTTTTTATGACATTAAGAACATAATTTGCAAACATTTTATAACAAAAAAAAAACATTTGAATATTTATTTACCTGTAATATTTACAGCTATTATTTTAAAATGCAGCACTTTATATATATATAACTTTAATTTAACTTGTTTTTTTTACTGTATACATTTTTATATATTTTTTTAATATATTATCTTATATTAATTTGCATGACTTTTCCAGGCTTGGAAATCACAAATTTAAAATGTCCTGAAATCTCATGGATACATTCACACATGCATACAACCACAACTAATAATAAACAATTCATTTTTATTTATGACTGTAATATATTTCATAAATATTTAAGACTCTTTTTTCTAGATGTTATATTGAAATATTCAATGCTTTAAAAGTGTAAAACTATTATTTATTTTGCCTTTAAGGCTCGTAAATCAATATTTTAAAATTCCCTAATACATCCTCTTTCTGACAGGAGCGATCTCAATTCTTCACAAAACCTCCAAACACGAACCAAACAAACAATGCAGCAAGTTCTTGCCCAACAGCACATCTACAAAACCTCAAAACATCTTCCCTGGCTGTGTGAGTCTAGTTACCGTCTTTCCGAAGCAGAACTTGAAGAGATGCATGCTGTGTGAGGAGCGTCCGAGAGCGAGGAAAGAGCGAGGCGTGTGTGTCTCCATGAGAGATGAGAGAAGAGACTGACTGCACAAAAACTCCCAGCAGCAGATTCCTGCTCTCCCTTTCCCCCCTCCCTCTCTCTCTCTCTCTCTCTCTCTGTGAATGGTTTTCCTCTCTCAGACTCTTTTCCTCTCTCTCTCTCCCTCATCCCACGCTTTCCTTTCCTCCCACTGGTTTTGCACAAACACAAGAAGCTGCTGGTATGTGCTGCTAATAACCACTCTGATCTCACTCACACTGCTTCATAATAATAATAATAATAATAATACATATGCAAATGCATGTGTATGGAAAACCCAGACGAATGTCTAAATTTGCCAAGGATACAACTGCATGGAAATACTGCATCCCACAATGCTTTGCGCTTCATTTGACTTTCCATTCCCAGTGCAGTCAATGAGGTGATATCGCTCACATTTTTTGCTTCTTGCGTCTTACTTTCTGTTATTAAATCAGAGGGCTAAAAATAAGGCATTTTTGTGCAAAGCTTGATTTAAAAAAAAAAAGTGCTAGATTTTATTTTGCTGGATTTTTATTTGTTTATTACTCTAAGTATTTTCATTATTTGAAATAGAATAAATACAAAATAAAATAAAATATAAAAAAAAAACTGTTAATAAAAACACAAAAAAATAAAGTTGCCAAGGAAACATTTCTTATTTAATGTATTTTAATAAAACAATGAAGGAAAAATATACAGCAAAACAATAATATATATATATATATATATATATATAATATTATTTTATTTACCCATTTTAATTGTGATTTTAGTTGAAGTGTTTGTCATTTATTTTCATGTGAATCATATAAAGCACATACAAATAAATAATAAAATAAATAAATACAACTAAAGTTACAATTAAAAATGTATAAATATAATAACACTGATATAAAGTACTATAGTACTATTATTTGTTATAGTATAATAAATCAACTTTATCACTGGATGTGATTATCACATATATAAACCATTAATTCTTTGAACATCTGATAAAAATTGATGTGTACTGTTAAAGTGATATGGCATTATTCTTGAGATTTGAGTCAGATTGCACACCATGCTATTATTGTTAATAAGATGAGTTAGTATGGTATTAGCTGTGCAGTGTTCAGTGCGCTAGTGTTTATTCCAGACACACTCTGATTCTTTCCTTTTGAGAAAAGTATTTATTGTATCTTAGTGGCAGGATGACAGCGTTCAGACGAGAGCTTTACGGCTCTCAGATCGGCACCAAACACACCGATTCCCACAATCCTTCACTGCCAAAGCAAACGGCGGCTAATGACACACGTCCTCATCGCTGCCCAACTTTCCACCAGATGGAGAGAGATAGAGTCCTCCAATCCTCCGCTTCAACCCGCGGGAAAACCACTAGCGTGTCAGATCTGTACGTGTCAATTAAACGCCTCTCTCTCGGCTCACAGGAAGCTCTGCTCATTCCCACTGAACTGAACACGTGACGCCTAAAATATCATCTGGAAATAAACATCTTGAGAAACAGCGTTTCATGAAGGGAAGAGGGTTTCTGGATACAGGTGCTCACAGATTTACAGCTCTGTTTTCAGGACTGAATCTGGAGATCAGCACATCCTCACCCCGACTAACAACAACAACAGATGAAAACAACCAACAAGCCAAAGCCAGAGAAAGAGGAGAAAAGCTGATCCGTCATTTCATTAAAAAAAAGAAAATGTTTTTTTTCTTTATGTTTTAAATTTATTTATTAATACTAATAATATATACTATAAGATCATGGTATTATTTGTTATATTTATGATTATACATTTAATAAAATAAGTTAAATATGATGATTATTATTATTATTATAAACTACATCATAATTCGCAATAATGTAATATTTAAAAACATTTCTCTAAGTATATAATATGAATGTTTTTTTTTTATATAAAACTTTAATTTTTACTTTCACTTTAGAAATATCCATAATTTTTAGGACTATATTAATTTAAATCTTCAATGCAAGCCTGAAAAATTACATTTCCAGGTTTTATAACATAATATTACTTCTCCTTCCACTGCTACTACTAACAATAAAAACATATTTAAAAGATTACACTATATAAATGTATAATATATACTATATAAATATATTTAAATATTATATTTTAATTAAATTTGCATTATTTAAATTCTTTTATTTAATACTTTTTTTTACACTAGAGAATAATAATTATTATTAATTATTATTATAATGTTGATAGTAATAATAATCATATTTGGTATATCTGTAAATATTAAAGAATTATTTTAAAATATTTGAATATTACATAAATATTTAATGTTTTTTTTATTTCAAACTTGTTTTATTTTATTTACTTTTTTAGATTCAGTTATTTGTTGCTTGCGTCCACTCTGAGTTAAATTCAGCTAATATTTGTATTTGATCCTTGATTGCAAGCTCTGCTGAGTGTGATGTAAGAGAGGAGCCATAAACCCCCGGAGAGTCAGAGAGAAGTTGGGTCGGTACCAGGAAGCTCTCCTCCTGCTCCAGCCATCTCTGGTCCTCCTCCATCTGCTGCTGCTGCTTGATGAGGGTCTCCTCCATCAGATGAGCGGGCATCCCCTGACTCCGCCCCAGAGCACCTCCGTCCTGACACACACACACACACACACACACACAAGCGTGAGTTATAAACCCTAACGGCTGGTTCACACCAAGCGTCCTGTGTCCTGCTCACCTCCATGTTTGGAGACCACACGGGCACTTCCTGTCTGTGATGGTTCCATGCTTCATGCGGGTCGAGGACAGAGGCCTGCGGTGGGAATCCTGCACCGGGCACGTGTGACCCAGGGTATCCAGACCCCTTCACAAATCACAAGACATTTAACACAAGTACCTCGATAAAAACTACATTAAATTAATTAAAATGCTAAATTATGCAGGAATTAGTATTACTGATCTACTTTTCTAATATTTTCAGTTGCTTTGTTGTACACTTTGTTATTTTAATAGCAAGAAAGTTTAGAAACTAAACATATTTCATTTTTTTTACATAATGTTTGTATTTTATTAAATGCAACGTTTTCTGTTTCTTTATTAATTTTATTATGCACTTTGGTGATTTTTGTTAGCTTTTATAATGTGCTTTTGCCACTTATTTATTAATATATTTTTATTTAGTTTTAATTTCTATTCTATTCTTTAAATTCTATTTTTTATCATTTTAATACTTATAATACCTATTTCAGTTTGTATATTATTTTAGCTTTTTACATTAACAATTTTTCAATTAATAGACTATTCGAGTATTATACTTGAATGTCTATATATATATATATATATATATATATATATATGTAGTTGTATTATTAAAGATTAATATGAAATGCCCTTCAATACCGAACCATTGTATTTGAATTCCTTTCATGCATAGATGTTGTATTATGTAACTAATATGTGTTGTGAAAGCCGTTCAAAACCCTTTTAAGGCATGAAGACAGAGCAGCGATAAGAGCAGCGATGTGTGTGTGTGTGTGTGTGAGCTGAAGGAATGCATCTGGACTCAACAATAGTCTTTAAAGAGTCACAGGAAATGCCTGCTGTCAGAGAGACACTGAGAAATAACTCCGACTCGGAGCAGATGATGGAGCTGAACACAAGACAATCAGATGGTCTTTTAATCAGACTGCATTCACTGAACACTGACGTGAGCTGAGGTGTTTGAATGTGTTTGGCTACAGTAATCAGTTTGTCAGATGTTTGGTGAGTTTTATGTGTTGTTTTGAGACACCACATGCTGCGTGTAGCGCAAGAATAACTGCTAGATAATTACTTTTACTAATCTCCAGCTGCTGATAACTGTTGACCTGCTTTCTAAGGCAGTCACATAATGAGCACGTCATCATTCTACAATAATAATAATAATAAAATTAATTACTAATAACATATTTCTATTATTATTATTCTAAAATATTTCTATTATAAAATAAAAAAGTGATATTGCTATTACAATAACAATATAAAATAAATAATAAAATAAGTATTCACATATATATGTATATTTACAATATATATTATTTATGATTTATGTCATGCGAGCAACAATGGCTATATTCATGGCAAGATGAAACATCTCAATTTCACAATTTAATTGACTAAATTTATTTAACTAAATAACCATTTTATATATCTATATACATACATATATATATATATATATATATATATATATATATTGCAACATGAAAAAAAAAAGCTGATACTAATATAAAAATCTGGACAAATATGGAAAGTTCACATTATACTATAAGCCTAGTTGTATAGTTGCACTTTCTGTTTTGATACACAAACTTGCATCTCAGCATGCAGGTGTGCTTTATATTTCATGCATTATCTGCTGATGCGAGTGCTAGCAAAGTGTACCTGGTAATGGTTGTGCTGACCGGCGTGTTGAGGACTAGGGAAATAACCCTCACTGGACCGAGGGCTCGGGTAACCAGGTCTGCTGGGCTGTGAGGCATGCACTCAGGGTCAGAGGTCTTTCCAAACAGATCGTCTAACACACAAACTCTCTGACAGATACTGTGTGAAGGAGTGAGTGAAAGTGCAGATCTGACCTTCGGAGGCGCCTCGTCTGAATTCCCAGCGTCCCAGGACACGGTGACCTGTCTCCTCATCTCCATCCGGAAGCGCTCCTCCTGCTGCGTCTTCTCCTCATCCAGGATAGTGCTGCAGTGCAGAGACACACAGAAGACCTCTGAGAAGATGCTTTTAAACACATTTCATGAGTGTTTGGCCTGTTTCAAGTAACCTTTCTTTTTCTTCAGTTCCTGACAAAGGCAGGAGGATTTTTGGGGAGCTAGTACAGAAAATTAAAGCAAACAACACACATAAATTAAAGCTTTACCTGTGTATTTCATCACCCAGTAGCATCTTCTGACTGCCTTTGTTTATATTCAGTTGCTACCCTAACTAACTAAACTAAAACTACCCTAGTAAACAATTTTGAAATACGTTTATTTCATGCTAAGCATACTAAAAATACACATGTATTTACTTAATGCCCTGCAACTGTACTTTTGGTTTACTAAACCGGTATACTTAAAGTCTGCTTAACTGGAACAACTCATTTTGTACTTAACGCACTTTAATTGTGCCGAAGTCTAATTAAAGATATGCTTAGTATATTTGATCGTGCTAACGTGGAACTATTGCAAGTATACTTTAAATATTAGGCATTTAAAGAGCAAAGATCAAACAGTTCTCATCAAAAGTGACATTAAAACACATTTTAGACTTAATATTAAGAAATGTGCATTGTGCACAAAGTAGTACAGTAGATAAAGTTTAATTATAATTATTTTATATCAGTACGTCTTCAGTTATCTGTTAATAAATATGTGAATAGCTTTGAACTATACTTAGATTTTAAATATATTAATTTTTGACTAGGGTAGATTGCAATGCCTTCATTATTTTGTTAATAAATGCAGCCCTTAATGACCTAATTTACTGATGCTGAGTTAAAAAAATAATTTTTTAACAGTATTCAAGTCAAAACTTTATTATAGGTGATGTTACATTTGCACATAGGACCCCTTGTTCGAAAGGAGCTTCT
>JAUCMS010000128.1:826465-846399 GCA_032357445.1 Enteromius radiatus | reverse complement strand
TGCTGCACTTGCGAAATAAATTCATGTTTTCGCCTGAGCAACGTCAGGTGCACCTGTGCGACCGCGATTTTTTTTTCAGTCGCACATTTAAAAATTTCGATCGCATTTGACACAATGACACCTTTCATTAGAGTTGACAGCCTGTCTAATTACTGTCTGATCTAGATAAACCACAAAAAACTTTTTATATAAAAAAAAGCCTTGCACACCTGAAACATTCATAGATACATGGTATATAAGTCTAAAATAATATAAAAAATAAATAAATAAATAAAAATATGCTTTTAAAATATATTAAAAAACATTATAAAAAATTAAAAATACATACAAAAATATAATCATGTATATTTCTAAAATACACATATTTATAAAACAAAATATATAAGTCCTGGACAAAAAAAAAAAAAAATAAAATAAATATATATTAATTAATTAAATGTTAACGAGGTAGGTTGATTAACCAAAACACCAAAATATTTATAGAATTAATGTATACATATATATATATTATTTTTATTTTTTTATAATTAAGAGTAAAATTAATCAATTAATATTTTTTTGTGTGTTGTGTGTATTGTGTCATGCACAATACTATGTTGATTTTTATTGTTGTTTGTTTTATGACCCTTTATGTACAGCACTTTGATCGACTGCTGTTGTTTTTAAATGTGCTCTAAAAACAAACTAAACTTGACACTCGAAAATAATACTTTTAATAATATGTATACACACTGTTAGAATGCGGTTTCATGAAAAATGTATCTTCTAATGTCTTAAAAACGTTACGTTAAGCACTCACCAAACATCCAGACGTCACTGGCCGAGGTAAACCGACGGAAGTTTATGGATTCAGGAGCCATCCATTTGATGGGAAGTTTCCCTTTAGAAGCTGCAAAACACACACAACTGTTCACAGACTATCAGCAATCAAACATGCCTTCACTATCCAGCAGAGGCTGCTACAGCCTCGCTCTGGCAACATCTCTGAGGGAGGCCTGTTTGCATTTAGCATAACTTTTTGCAAGAAGCTAATCATTTTTCAGCCTCTAAAAAACACAGCATCTACAGGAAGTGTTTTAATGAACACTTGCGTGATTTGCTGTGGACATACACAAGTAAATCATGTTGTATTGCGCTTAAATGCTTATAAATGGCAAATGAAAGTGCAGGGTGACATGCCTTTATAATAGGAACTGTCCTCCATGTATCTGGAGAGGCCAAAGTCACCGAGCTTCACGCAGTCTGTGGAAGACACCAGCACGTTCCTGGCAGCAATGTCCCTGAAAACACACACATTCACCTCAGTGCACTGACACCAGGAAGCTGAGGACAGTCTGCTGTGAGCGCGTCAAGGTCTTCAGTCACCTGTGCACGAAGCGTTTGCTCTCCAGGTACGCCAGCGCTGTGCTCAGCTGATAGGCGAAAAGAATCAGCGTGGACAGCTCCAGGTTGTACTTTCTTATTTGCAAGAACGACCTCAACTAAAAAGGAATCAAAGCATTCTCGTTGGAGCTTTCCAGATGAGAGCCTAACATCTGAGCCAGTTTAAAGATTGGAAAGCCAGCCTGACCTCTCCAAGCGTGCACAGCTCCATGATGATCCAGACAGGGTTTTCAGTGATGATTCCTATCAGCTTCACGATGTGAGGGTGGTCGAACTGCCGCATCGTCACTGTCAGTCAAGAAAATCTCACTGCATCACGTGCACAACACTTTTGCGAAATCAAGTCTGGTTTAGTGGCTTTATTCTGACTTCTCTCTTCAGTAGTAGTAACTTCCTCATATACATCTTCAAATGAACTAAAAACGAATGAAGAGTTCATTTGCAAAAACCAATAATCTTTGGTTTTATAATCTTTTTTTATATATTGGCCATTCCAAGTAATCTCAATTAAACTGAAGTACTAAAGTAATAATAACAAATACAAGTAAGTTAAAGTTCGTTCACAGTATGTTCTCATGTTCTTTTAAAAGTTTGTTTTATAGCAAAAGCAGAAAACTCCATATTTCATGTTTTAGAGCTAAAAAATAAACAAAAAACACTTGTTTAATCTTTGCAATCTCCTCAGATGATAATATAGATGCCCGACAAGCTTCTGTGAAAACCATCCAGCTTTTATTTGTATTTTACACCCTGAAGAAGATATCACAGCTTGATCAAGTTTGTTGAAATTATCCAACCTCAATGGCTTTTAGTCAGCTTTGATGAAAAGCCTCTAATCAGGGTTGCCAGGTTTCCACAGCAAACCCCCCCCTAATTGCTACTCAAAACTCGCTTTTCAGGGGGGATTCCCGGTAAAAATCGCATTCCGGTGGGGTAAATATGACGTTATCGGGATCGCCTCAACCCGCAGACATAAAAAACATCCCGTGGAAAGAGCGCTAAAGTAGCCCAATTCAGCGGGAAAACCAAAGACTTGGCAACGCTATTCTTGTCGCCTGACCTGAATACAGCGTGCTTAGGGTTCTGGCCGCGCTATATGTGGAGTATAATGAATGTTTACCAGTTTTTGCAAATGAACTATTCAAATGTCAATGACTACAATACATAATGTGTTCAGATGGTACAGTCATAGTAAAAAAACTCTTGATACTCACGAGCTTCCTGCAGGAACTTCTCACGAACGCTGTCTGAGGTGCAGTTCTTACACGTCTTAATGGCCACTGATAATGATGGGTTCTCCTGTCAGAGACAGCGTGTGCAAAGCAAAACATTATCAGCATGAATTCAGGAAGATTACAAACTAAAGGTACACAGTAGTAAAGCAGTGTGTCCACAAAGTGTGACATCTTAGTTTGTTTTAACAGCTTCAGAGCACAGTAGAGGGGAATAGGTGAAGACCTCAATCAGTACAAAGATGGTTTGCGATTGTATTAACTTATAAACATAGATATTATAAATTGTTATATTCATCTGAAATGTATTTCATAAATAACAAAAATATTTTCTTGATCAGCAGAGAGCTAGTTTGGGACAAAAACCTTATTGTTTTATAAAATCCTATAAAAAAAAAATAGCTTGATCGTTTTTTAATAGTGTTTAAGAACAGGTTGATTTTAATGAATGCAGTAAAATCTACTCTACTGTTAATTCTATGTTCAGTTTAGGCTAAATAATAGTTTTGTAATAGTTCTAACTCAAGCGGGTTTGACATTACATGAAAAGGGCCACCAGTAAGCACTCTATTCAGTGTTTGTTTGACTAATATTTCTGTGGATGATGAATCTGTTGTTTACCGAACTCATGTAAACTCCTTGATGGACGTCACCAAACTGACCCTCGCCGATACACCGCCCCAACTCGATTCTGTCCCGCTGGATCTCATAGTCCTGAGCTACAGATGAGAAACACAAGAAACCAAACGTCACAAACCTGAAGCTCGACATCAGAGGAACCATCGAACCACACACTCTGATGTAAGCTCAGAAGACGAGCAGCCGAGACTGAGATCAACAACATTTACTGAAGAGCTCAGCCAACTGTTTTAAGTTTAGAGACACTGAGCTCATGAACAAAAGACCTCAGTCAGGGTGGACGCCATCATTAATTGTGAACGAATAAAGACAAGGCTGTGAAGCACGGAGACAAAAAAATGACTAGGAAAATAAAGTAAACCTAAAACACTGAACAATACAATACAGAACAAACTGCACATATATGCCAGACTCGTTTTCATTTGTCTGAATAAATATGAAGTCCGCTCTAACTAATGTTCTTTACACAACCTCTATAAAATACATCTTCACTGTTCTGTAGAAATCACGATATAGCAACATAAAAAGCTAAAAATTAATAAATGCACAATTGTTTTGGAAAATAAATATTTGAAACTTTTTTACTGTGATTTTTTGTTAAAAAGTTAAGTTAAAAATATCATAGTTAAAAAATATTGCTAAATATCACAGTAAAAAAACAATACAAATCATAGCAATTCCAAACAACAAATAATAATTAAAAAAAAGCACATAAAATAAAAATGCACCATTTATTAAAAGAAAAAAAAAACTAATAACTATTTCTTTATAAATGCGCAAAAAAAGAAACTATTTAAAAAAATATAAATTAGCCCAAAAAAATTTTTTTTGGCTACATATCAACAACTTCTGCAGGTTTTTTAGTTATACAAAGTATTTAATGTCAAAAAACATATCAGTGGGATATTATTAATAATGACATTATAAGTATAAATTATAATATTAAAAAAACAATCATATAAAGATGCTCAATAACAATTAAAGATGCTGTGTGGCGTGTATATTTTAGATCGTAGCATTAATAATGGTAAGTCATGGATTTGATTCTCGTGAAATGCACAAAATTATTTTTATGAAAACCTGCATCAGTCTGTGATATGATGCTTCTAACACGAGCACACAGCAAAACTGAGACAAAGAGAGAGAGAGAGAGAAACAGAAAGCAGCACACAAACAGAGGGATGGCGTTACCTGCTTCTAATCCATAGCATTCGGCTGGTTGTTAAAGAGAAAAGTCAGAGATTGGGCTTTTAGATGAGAATTAAAGCTCAGGATGAGAGAGAGAAACAGAGGGATGAGATGTGGAGAGCTGCACACACTTATCAATCACTGACATCAGAGCGGTTATAAAACGTGTGGCTATTTAGCATATTATAAAAAATAAATAAATAAATACTTTTAATATGAGCAATGAATTATAAAAACTAAGAGCAGAGAATCTGCCATTAATAAAATCACAAACAATGAAAAACCTGTGAACATTTACTCACCTGACATTTCAAAGCATAAAACACAAAAAACGTTCATGCTGCTCATTTACAAACAAACGACTGATCAATGCTGTAAGAAAAATAAATGCAATAAAACTTACCCCCACTGGCATATATTACTAAACACAAACAACTTAATATTACATAACATGCTCTATTAAAGTCCGGAAGTTTGCGATCGATTTTACTTTCGTATTGTGATGTACTTCCGAGAGAAACTGAATATTGAAATAGAGGGCGTGGCTTGTTTTTCTACTTTGAATTGATTAGATGTAGTAAAGTAGGCGTTTCAATCAGAAATGAACACTGACAGTTGGAGGGGCGTGGTTAATGATGTCATGCTGATGTCATCAGAGAAGACCTGTCATTTTAGAGGGGAGGAGTGTTTTCAGACTTGGATTAAAGATTACGAAGACTTTTGTCAGACTAACACTATTGTTCACCACATAAATAGCAATGCGCGCTAACAAAATAAATATAGTCAATTTTGATTTCATGCAGACTTTAAATGTTTCTTTATTTAAGAATAGCAGCGAGGAAGCAAAATCTCCATAAAAATATTCCACACAACTCCGGTACTATGCTGATAGCCCACTCAAGCCAAACATGAGCATTGTGATCACAAACAATGTTGACATTTTTGCCTTTAAAGACTTTAAACGTAGTGCATGAGTCATATCAACTACTTTTTTGCCCTTTAGGAGATCTACACTCCGCTAACAAAAGTATGTTCGAAGAACATTTTGCTGACGTTACCATTAAAAGTTCTCAGAATGTTCAAGATGGCAACATTCTAAAAATAGACACATTCAAAAAATCTCAGATGAATGTTCTGTTAATGTTACTAGAGAACGTTCTTTGATGAGTTTGAGAGAACTTTGCCAGAACATTAAGTTCTGTTAGTTGTGCATCAGCTTTCATTGACTGGAAGTGAGCAGCATGAACATTCTGCTGAACATCTGCTTTTTGTGTTGCACTGCAATAAAACATGATGGTGATTAAACGATGACAACTTTGAAATCAGCTGTCTTGAAGACATTCATATAAGACACAGCTTGAGTCGTATGTGTGTGTGTGTGTGTCACACACTCGTGAATGTTAGTGTGCAGTCACTGACTCACACACACACACTCACTAAATCAGGACAGATCATCACGGACCTCCAGCATGTTTATATAAAGCCAATTCAGCTTAAACCCCAAACCCTAAAAGGAACCTAGCAATTTAACAGATGATTAATACTTCGGGGCAACCTCGAGATCGATCCAAACACGTATATGCTTCATTTTCAGAATTACGCTCTGCTTTAATTCCAAACGTGCGACACAAACCAGAGTTTCCAGAGAGAATATTCTGGAATGTCAGAGCTGCTGGATACTCGAAATTTCATTTGCCGCCACATCAACAAAACGAGCCAGACGAAAAAAAAAAAAAGGTCAGGATTTGGCTCAGAACATCTGGATCCCGGGAAACAGCACTTAAAAGGCAGCACGAGTGGGGTACTTACTAGAGGGCATGGTGTAGGTGTCCTCCTCATCGATGATCTCTGCGTAGTCGTCTGTTTCTGCAGGGAGACAGAAGCAGCAGCGGTCAGTATCTCACACACACCGGCCAAAATAACGCCCACTCGGTCACTACACCACCACACACACACGTAACCTTCCACTGCACAAACTAGAGCAGAGAAACTCCTCCGTCAAGACTCACGCACACTCAAACTCAAGTGCACTTCTCTCTTTTAAACTCTCTGAACTCCATCTGAGTGTCTGTCTTCTCCGACCGGCCAATCAGAGAGCAGCTCTGCGGTCGAGTTCGAGAAAGACGAGGGGAAGGAAGTGACTCTTTCGTCTTCATGCAAAACAGATTTAGTCCAGGGATTTTAGATTGTTTGCTTTTTTTTTTTTAAATACAGGTCATTTTTCTAAACAAAATTGCACCTTTAAAGTTGCAGGGAGCAAAAGAGACTTCAAATGCACTTAAAAGTGAACTACACACTACAACTACACTAGAATCTATGCAAGAGTGACTACTAGATCACCCTCCAATCCAAACGCACACAGAGCAGGGAGTTAGTTAAAGGGAAAGAAATGAAGATTGCAAGTCAAACATTACCATCTCCGCTTAGATCTTCTGCAGGTCCATGCAAAGAAAGGAGAGGAGAGGAGCAGAGAGGAGAAAGGTTAATTCACCAGCTGACATGGAAACACGGTTTATTCGTCCTCTCTGGCTGTGTGAGCGGCTCCTGCAGTAAATGTGTTTTGTTCATGCTGTTCTGGGAGTCATTAGTACGGGTTATATTGGGTTAGACGTGCTGCAGGAATGTGTGGGATGAGATTCAGTTGGGACGTGGACACACATCTGCCTGGATTGTTCTGCCACGGCTCTAATTTGGTATGTTTCTCATGGAAAACTCTCGGATTTTATGTGCAGGCAGGTTTAATGCGATTAGAGAAAATGAAAACTGGGCAAGTTTCACAAATACGATCAACAGCATTTTGTCAAGACAAAACACATTTTGCACAAAGAAAATGAAGGCTACTTTTATCAAATTTGCTGAATTTTCATTAACATAATTAAAAAAAGTCGTTATATAATATTTTTTAAAACATAAAATAAAACAAAATTCTAATTTATTTATATAGATACACACACACACATATAATAATACAGTATATAAACAATTACTTGCAACTGATCGCATCCAAAATAATAGTTTTGTTAACATAATATATGCATCTATACTGTGTATGTTATTATGTATAAATAAATACAAGCACATGCATGTATATATTTAAGGAAAAATGTATTTATATACAGTATAAAATATAATAATATAAATATATACATGTATATACAAATAACTACCAAATATTTTCACATTTTATACTGCATGTGTGTGTGTGTACATAATAAACGAATACAGTACACACATATATATACACAAAACTATATATATATATGTGTGTGTGTGTGTGTGTGTTTACATTGCATCAATAAGTTGCCGGGAATGTGTTTATATTGTAATAAAATGATTTCACGAAGCAAATTAAGTACGTAAAAAAAAAAAAAAAAAAAGAGTAAATAAAAACATTTTATTTATGCAAGCATAATATCTTATCTAATTATTTTTAAACATTGCAGATGTGTTTGACCGTTTATGAATAATAATCTCCAAAAGCAAAATAAACAAAACAATATTATTTCAATTAAATATAGCATTTATTATAAATATTGCAAAACTTGATATTATTCAATATTCTACGCATAATTAAACGCATATAGTTACAAATAATTCTAAAAAGAATGTGATTTGATTGGTCAAGGAGGTAGAAACGATCTCACATCTACACTTCTAGCTAGATGAAGACAGAACGAAGAGAATGAATCACATTTAGGGTGGAGACCAGGTGGGGGTTAGTGTTACACACACACACACACACACACAGGAACATGTACCCTTAGGAGGAGAATCATGGGAACAGAGGACAAACGGAAGAAGAAAGCGCCGAGCTTTAGCAGCTTTGGTGGGCGTCTGAACCACAGATGAGTCTTCAGTGAAGAACGACAGATGGAGAGAGAAAGAGAGTATATGGCAGGAGCAATGGAAACGCAAGAAACATATTTATCATCCAGATCCGTGACAAAACATTTCAGCCTGATGAACCACATACGAGCTGTGACGCTTGGATTTGTGACGGCACGTGCTGTTTCAGTCACACCTGACTCAATCAATGATTTACGCAAATCAGGTAACAATACAAACACACCCAAAAAAGGAGCATGTTTGCATTAAAAAGAATGAGAATAACCTAAATGTCTCCAGAAGGTGGTTTTAGATTTAGATTATGCTGAAAATCTCCAGCGTAAACAGCTTATAAACAGCAGACACGTTCATGAGCACTAAACATCTGAAACACAAGCCATGATGAGCTTTAAATGTGTGCAGATGTCCAGCCCAACATCTTGAAGACATCAAATATCAGAGAACTGCTACAAAGATGATGTGAAACTGCATTTGCATTGCATCTGATTGTAATATTTCAGAGTAAAACAAACATTTAGATTCTTTTTTTTATCCAGAAGTGATATGATTGGGCCATACCTGACTCATACTCAGGGTTAGCAAGCTGAACAAACCTCTAACACCGAGTATTAAACCTCAAATGTAATTATACTCAAGCAGCCCGTTTATGTTTAAGTGATCATAAGTGACACCAGACCTGATAAGAAAACAAAAAAAGAAAAATGCCTCCGACTTACAATGAACACGAAGAAGCATCATATTCTGAAATGAACTGCTTTACAGATTTGTCAGATAATCGAAAACCTAAGAGAAGATGTCAGATGTATGTTACCTGAAACCGAGATGGCTCGGACTCCTGCTCGAATCCCCTCCAGACGCTTCTCATTATTGGCCAGTCTGTGGAGAAAACATCGCATTAACAAACAAACTGCTGATTTTTGTTGTCATGCATACATAACAAGACCACATAAACATGAGAACTTCTAAGTGTGCGCGTTTATATGCATGCTAACAAACAAAGTTATGCTAAATCATTTTTGTACTGTACTTACTATATGCAACATGCAAAATTAAAACGCTTTAGTTAGCTTGGCAACACGTTATACAATGTTTTATAATATAAGCCTGGGAAAATCATTAAACATTAAAATATAATAAATATAACTATAGAAATAAAATGCAATATTATACATTATATTACAAATTGTATTATTAATAATAATTATAAATCTTACATTATTTTATACAACGGTATATTTATTTATCTTATTTTATATTAAGATTTTATATGATTTTTTTTTCTCTTGAGATTTTGAACTTAAATTAGTCTAATGGTCCTGTTTAGGATTCGTCATACTACAAATAAAATGTAAAAAATTTAAAAATATTAAAAAATGATAAACTATTAAATTTATTTAGGATAATATTTATTAATGTTTTATATATAGATATACTTCAGACTTTTGATGTTAAATTAGTCTAATGATGCTCTTTAGGATACTTCACAAATACAAAAAAAAGAAAATAATAATAATAATAAAAAAAGAAAAATAAATACGATTACAAAATAGTATAAATATTTACATTAATATTTATTAAGGTTTCACATATTAATGTACAGTTTTCCTTTCCCAGGCTTTAGTTTGGACTTGTTTTGCTGGTGTTTATATATGAACTGTTGGTCAAATGAATCTTGTGCCTGATGTCAGTTTACTAAACAGCTCATGAAAGGCAGTGAAGTGAATTTATGACTTACTTTGGAATGGATGGAAGCGCTCTTTCCCCCTCTGTAGACCATAAAAACACACAGCATCAGCTCATGAATCAAACAGAAGAACATGACTCACCCAGACACCGACAACTGCATTTCATACTTCACTACGACTGGACTTATTTTCTTTCTATCTGCGTCTCGCTGATACAAACAGCTGTGCTGCTTCACACCGAGATCTTCCACTCAATGCATCCCATTCATGCTAAATCCATTTACTGACTGTAGAGTACGAACATCCCACAATGCAGCAGTGTGAGTCAGACGTACCTTTCTGCGGCCTGACGATGAAGGACTGGCTGACGGCGTTGAGCAGGCGACAGTATCCGTCGATGAGGTCGGCCATGTTCTCAGCGGTGGAGAAGGACGGCGTGCTGATCGTGAGAGGCTACGAGAAACAAACCAGACTCACAATGAGCCATTATCAGCAACAGCAGCCTCATCATGACGTCAGGACACAACACACACCAGCTGCACTGACCAAGCACACACACACACACACACACACACACACACACACTGCTGAAGACACGCCCACACCCACCGCCAGACACACCCACCACAGTGCTTCCCTTCACTCCAGCTGTCTAGATTGAATGTGATGAGATAAAAATAATAAACACACAACACGCCACTATAGTCTCGTCTGATTCCCAAACAAATGACTCTTATCTGCTGGATCTAGCATACCATAACATTATTTATTCATATAGCAATTGTTATATATAAAATGCAACCCAAAGTGCTTCACAAGCAAAAACAAATTATATATATATATATATATATATATATATATATAAACATAAAATAAAGCACAAAATAATGAAACATATTATCAATGTTTAGAACTAGTATTTAATATAAAAACGAACACTATTCCTATTTAATTTCAGGCTATTTTTAGTCATTTTAATACTTCAACTGTATTTCAGTTAGTTGCCATGGCAAAATTTATACATTTACACACTTTTTTACTTTTCACTTTTTTATTGTCATTTAAGTTTAGGTTTAAGTCATTTTGTCTTTTTTTTTTTTTTTTTAGCTTTTTTATTTTTTAATACTTCTGTTTAGCTTTAATCAGAAGTGGCACAACATAATTTAAAGTTTCTTTACTTTTAATGTTTCATATGTTTGTTATTTTATAATTTTTTTGATTTTTCAGTTTTAATTTTAGTTAAATGCTAGTTTTTTTATTTGATTTATCATTTTTACAAACTGTTTATGTTTTGGTTTAGCTTTATTTAATTTTAATTTTTTTTTCTGTTTGGTACCAAGACAACAATTATCCATTTTTTAAAAAAAATCTAATATTAATATTTTGGTTTTATTTTAGCTATATTTCCATTACCAAAAACGTTTAGTTTTTCAGTTTTAGTGAAATAAAATCAGTCTGGCAGTGTCTAAAGCGGGTAAAAATGGCGCCTAAAAGACAGTCAATAAGAAAGAGAAAAGAAAGACTGACAAAGTACAGACAAACATGCCAAGACCCAAAATAACAGTGACGGACTGAAATTAGAGCGCCGTCAGCGCAGAGCTGAGCTGGATTTACACCCTCCTGAGTCACACATCTCAAACTAAACACTACATCCTACAATCAAGACATCAGCTGCACGTCATTCGCTTCTCAGCAGAAGCTCCCAGACAAAAGCAGATTTTGCTGGAGAAGCATGGCTGATGCTGAGCTTTGTTTACCTCAGCGGCTCCTGCCACGTCCAGCTGTAAGACACCCTTCCTCTCCTTCTCCTCCACGCAGGAGTAATGGATGCTCTGCACCTGCGTGAAGTTGGCCAGATGTGTCGGCTGAAAGAAAACACACACGCATTACTCATGCATCACAACACACAGAGAGAGACTAACAGGACAGATAAGATTTTAAATTAAGAAATTCAAATAAAAAAAACAAATAAGAATCAGCCAATCAGAATATAAGCTGATTATTTTTACTTGGAATTTTAAACCAATGAGATTTCACTGTGGGTGGAGCTACTTTTAAATAGAACCAAGCAGCTGAACAAAACAGCTGGGTTTAAAGTAAAATAGATGCTTGTTGCTATGGCGATGTGAATGTGCGTTACCGTGGAGCCCTTGTCTGTCAGGTAACTGATTCCCTCTTCTGGACCGATAGCAAGATCCACTGATATGACCCAACTCGACTGAGACAGACAGAGAGAGAGAGAGGAGCGTCAGTCACTGATCTAAACACACTCAAAGCTATTCATTTTATAGAAAAATATTGCTTTCATTATACCACTAAAATGAAAATATGCCAAATAAACCATATGTAATGCATGCATTATGTATGTTTGGGGTCAGAAAGAGAATAAGATGTCTCTTCTGCTCACCAAGGCTGCATTTATTTGATCAAACTACAGTAAAAACATCCAAATGTATTTCAAATAACTGGTTTCTATGTGAATATATTGTAAAACATAATTTATTTCTGTGATCAAAGCTGTATTTTCAGCATCATTACTCCGGTCTTCAGTGTCACATGATCCTTCAGAAATCATTCTTATATACTGATTTACTGCTCAACACACATTTCTGATTATCATCAGTGTTGAAAACGGTACGTATTTTTAAGGAAACCATGATATATTTTATTTTTAATGATTCTTTGATTTAAGTATTTTTAAATAGAAATCCTCTTTAACATTATAATTGTCTTTACTGCCCCTTCAGTCAATTTAATTTTAACCTTGATGAATAAAAGTATCCATTCCTTTCAAAAAGTGAAGAAACTTGTGAGCAGCAGCAAATAGTAGGTATTATGATGCAAAACAGGAGTTTAATGATTGGACTGAGCAGCAGGGGGAAGTATAGTCCCATGATTCCCGGACGTACCCCCAGAGCACATCGAAAGCACTCTTTGTCGAATCTGTAGACGGGCGCCAGGATCTCAAAAAACTTCAGTATGCTCTGCTCGTCGTTCAGGTTGGCGAACTGCTTAAACGTTTGTTGGATCTGCTTCCTCAGCGTTTTGGCCTGAAGCACAGAGAGAAAGAGCAGCTGATTACAAACACCGGCAGAGCTCCGCTTAAATCCCACATGAGCTATACCAGATAAAAACACATTCAGCTTCATTCCTATAACATCACACTGTATTACAGCTCTTCTGCAACCGGCTGCTACAAAGATCGCTTTAAAACCCTCTTAAAGCAGTATTTTCATTCAAGTGCTTTTTTATAATAAACATTTGGATTGTTATAGATAATTAAAATTAAAACCTTTAAAAAATGCATTATTCATTATTAAAATAAATATTAACTGAGATAAAAAAAAAAAAAAAAAAAAAATATATATATATATATAGTCAGCCAGTTGCTACGGAAACATTTCTGACTTTTATTTAATTTAGCAATGTACTAAAATAACCAACACTATATTTGAAATAGACATTATTACAAACATATAGTCATTTTTAATGACATCTGAGGGTTATTAATAAAACTAAAACCATTAAACATATTTTTCATCACTTGTAAAAAAAAAAAATAACTAAAAAACATAAATAATACATAAACTTAAACATATTTTATGTTAGCCAATACATATTTATCAGTTTTATTCAATAATGTGTTAAAATAACTAAAAAGAAACCATACTGACGTATTAAAAAATGACAAAAAAAATAAGTAAACTATAAATAAAACAGTTTTAAAATAGCTTATAATATATTAATATTACCAAGCCAATAATGGAAAAAAAGATTCATAAAGGTTGGGAAAAAAAGATCATAATGTTTTAATAAATGTGTTATGCCTCATGAGTTCAATGAGTGCAAAAATGAGTAGAAGCACAAATATTAGTGATGCTTTTCTTAGCAAATACAAAACTTCATGATGAAGTTACAGCATAAATGAATAATCAAGAATCTGCACAATAATGAGTGCTGACGGGTTCATCACCACCATTAAATTCAGCTGTCAATCAAATCAGACACGCTGGGGTGATCAATCTCCATCAGCTTTCTCTCGCTCTCCTCAAAATACACCAAACCTGCTCACTGCTGACCAATCTGACCAGCTCTCAAATAAAAGGCATTGTGGGTATCCTAACAGCATTCCACACACAGATCATATCAAATACGTGAGCGGTCTCTTCAGACGGACCATACACCCTTCCTGACAGGAAGTGCAGCCCGTATCTGAGCTTACATCTGTGGAGGAATCATGGGAAGGGACAGACAGAGTTTTTATCTAAGGACTATTCTCTCTTATTACGACAAATGTGACCCAGCACCACAAAACCAGTCACAAGGGTTTATTTTTCAAAATCGTGATTTGTGCAAAAAATCTAAATATTGAGAAAATTGCGTTTGAAGTCTTTGACTTCTTAAGACTGTCACTGCACGGAAAACAGCAGCTCGTCAAAACGTTTCCTTCTTCGCGCCAGTAAAAAAAAGTCATGGCAAGTTTTGAATGACATACTAATGGCAGGAGATACATGTTTTGGGTGAACTATCCCTTTAATAAGCCCCCTGTGCTTTGAAAACAAACGGTATTGTTATTAAAATGATGGTGTGGGCTCAATCAGAGCTGGATGTCAGGGACAGATGGCTGCGCTGTTAATTGAACCCATTTGAACTCGATCAAATGAGCTCTGCTCGTACACTGAAGCTGGAAACTCTCGAAAATGACATTTTCTAGGAAGCGCACAGATTAAATGTAATAATCGGCCTAAATAAACAGCTCTCGAGCAATATAACCCCCCACACACAAGATCCCAGCCGATGGGAACAGAGCGTGAGGCAGGGGAGGATGAGGAGATTTAACACCTCTGTCCCGCACACGCTTCAGGATGACCCCCGGGGTCACAAGACAACCCCACTCTTTTACTGAGCATCTGTCTGCAGGGGTGTGTGGGACACTACTCTTACAGCAGCTGCACACTCACTCACACACATCTCACAAACATCGACTTATATATATATACTGTATATATATTTGACATTTCTCTTTTTTGTTTAGGTTGACTTACTAAAATAACTACAATTACATATATTCATATATTTATACATAATATATAATTTATACATATTATATTAAAATAAAATCAATAAAAATATTTTTAAATTTTTTTTATTAAGTAATAGAATAAACAGAACATAAATATTTTCTCATAAAAATGACAAAAGCACATAACAAAATGACAAACCATTTAAGTAACATTAAAATTAAAATAGAAAAAGAAATTATTACTAAATATGAATAATTAAAAAAATGTATTTATTATAAAAGCTGATAACAAAGCTATGAAAAAAATGTATTAAAAAGGAGATTATTAAAACTTAAACAGCTAAATTTTAAATACTTAAAAAATATAAAATACATAAAAAAAATGTAAACTTAAAAACTTTAAAATTAAAAAGGAAACAGAACATATATAAAATTAAAAATATTTTTTAAAATGCATATTATACTTGTGTATAAATATAAAAATATAAACAATAGGAAAACTAATAAAAATGACAAAAGCAATAAACAAATATAAGTAAAACTATAAAATATAAAAATTCTAAATAGAAATACAAACTATAATGATATCTCAAAGATACCAAAATAACACTTCAAGCCACCATTAAATGGAAGACATGACTAAGTTTATAACTTATGTGGTCATTATGATGTATTTCTGAGTGATATGACTTAATAAAACAAGAAAAAACATTGAGTTGGGACATGATTTCATCTGTTGATTGTTAAGTGGATTTTAAAATGTTTGGTGTCACACACATCACAGATATTAAATGAGCTTATCACACAAAGAGTTGATTAAAGATGACAAAATACCAAATATTTATACATATGTATGCATCATTTGAATTAATTTGATTTCATGCGACTTTAATCCCAAGTATTCATCCAAGAGAATAATGTGTTCGGAGTAGAAAGCATCCTCTCACCTTCACCGATTCCAACAAACTTTTGGGGAAGAACCGTCGCAGTCCAACATCTTTTCTGCAAAACAGAGAGAAATCAGAGCGCAGATGTGATGATGTCATCACAAACTCACAGACGGCCAACAAAACGTACGTTCATTTAGCCATTTCCACAGAGAAGCGGCCCATCTGGTGAACTGATCTATAAACACTCACTGGATGACATGTGCTACAATGAATCAACTTTTCCAAGCCTCGCACACACGTGTAAAACATTACTATGACAAAGAAAACGGCATGTCGTCCTCTACTGCGCTTTTTAAACAAAACGCTCCTAATGAAGATTTCAGCTTTGTCATGATAAAGCACTTCTAACATCTGTCTGCAGTAATTACGCATGTTTTGATGAGACCTCAACAATTTATAACAAAACGTCTTGAGGCTGGGTCTCCAGGTCTGCTAGCATCATATTTTCCCTTTTAAATACATGAACAATGTAATCAGTGACATCATCATCATCATAACCATTTTATGATGTTAAATACCAGCATACCAAACTGGGAGCGTATCTGTTATAGAGAGTCGGCGTGTGAGTGGATTTAAAGGGCAATAAAAGCCCACAGTTCCTGATCATAGTTTCATCATTTAATCTAAATGAAAAGCGCTCTGGTTTGGCTTCGCTCAGCTTTAACCGCGTGGCGTCTCGCCAAAACAATTGGTGCGTGTTTATAGACCCTGAGAGTGGCACATCAGTCCATACTTTAACTGCTGCACTAAACCTTTAGTCCAGAGAGTTTAACAGCACACACACACACGCGCGCGCAGCCAGATTCTCACGCACTGTTATGAATAATGTACATTACAACAAAAGCACTGAAGATACAGTTCCTAATCTATTCTGTTGTTCAGAGCAGGGATGCTGTCAGCTAATGAAAACTATTTTTAAAAAATGTTACTTAAATAGCAAATAAATAAATGTTAAATAAAATATAGCTTAAGTGAAATTAAATACATAATTAAAGCTTCGTTTCATTGAAAATTTAATTACTAAAACTGAAATAAATTCATAAATTCACTATGTAAAATTATACGATAACGCAACACATATTAAGATATATTATCATAAGATAATATACGTATACGTACACTACAATGTTAAACATTAAATATATGGAAATGATGTTATATACGTCCAATATATAATATAAAAATAAATCCTTATTCAAAATATGAGTACAATCTTTAATAGTATGTGAATGATTGTACAATGAGGTGACCAGGTGATGATGTCCCTCCCTCCGGCTGTGCAGCTGTCACTCAAATCAGACTGGCTCTGTGACTGGTGTGCTCTCTCTGCCCGGTCCCGCCCCCGAGGGGCCCCAAGTGCTGCTCTGTGACAGCGGGCGACTGATGGGGTCACCCGGAACTAATGCACACGTGTGTGTGTGTGTGTGTGTGTGTGTGTGTGTCAATCCCCGCTGAGCCGTAGAGAGAGTCTGTGAGTGCTGAGGACATGATGTCAGTCAACATCCTGGCATTCTGAGATCTAACCGTGTCATTTTGACCATTAAACTCAAATTAGATATAATGTTCAGCAATCAATATGAAACGCATATCAGTTAGCAATAAACACGTACTCTAGCAGCTCGTAGTTGGATTTTTTATCCAGAGCGTTTCCTCTCATCTCTCTGTAGAATCTCCTGCAAAAGAGCAGAGCAGAAATCAGCGCCTCACAGTCGTCTGCTGCGGAGAGAGTCTGACAGGACCATGAGCGATGAACGGACCTGATCTCCAGACAGCCCAGCTTCAGAGCGATCTCCTGCTCCACCTGATCCGCAATCTCCAGCATGTAGTCGTTCTTCACCTGCAAACACAAACGGTCACAGATCTGAGCTGCTGTGGATAACAATAAATACAAGAGACTTAAGATCAATGCATAGTGTAAATAATATCATCCAAAATTCTACTGATAATGTAGAATTGCATTTTTTGATGAAATGCATATACAGTATATACAAATGTTAAAATATTATACATACAATTTATAATACTTTAAGGCATAAAAATACAAAAATATGATGCATACTTTGTATTAAATTATTTAACAAAAATAACATGACCTTCATTTGTAAATCAAAATATTATGTTAATTTGCATTTAACAGTTAATATAAACATTAATAAATTATGAACGTTTAGCTAAATAAATCACATTATTACATTGTGATCATGATGTCATAATATGATGTTTATATCAATTAAAAAAATTATATTATCCAAATTTTAGATATAATAATTTTAGAAAACAATATCAAAATATTACTGTATACTTAATATTAATTTAAGTATTTAATATAAAAAAATTTCTTCATAACATGATGGTTCTGCATAATAATATCACTGAAAGTTATTATAAGCTCGTTTCTCATTGGTTCTCACTTTTTCGGGAACAGAAATGCTCTAAAACGGCAGCTTGGCCAGACTAAGTTTGCTCGCGAAATGAAAGTAGCGTCAAAGGAAGTATGGGCGGGCCCAGGCTAGTTGAGCATAGTATGATGTATTAACATCTCTCATTGTAATGTGTGTGGAGCTCGAGCGGTTTGCTGTTGTTTTGTGGAGTGAAGCAGCAGCAGCAGGTGTTCAGCAAACACAAACACTAAATCACTTCCTCTGTCCACGAGAACAACGAGCGCAATAAACCTCATCCACCATCCTCCTGCCACAGCCACAAACTCGCTGACCTACTTCACACACACACACACACACTCCTTCACTCACCTGCTGATAAAAATAGTTGAGAGTGGGTTTATCTTCAGCGAACTGATTGAGGAAGCCCTTGGGCAGGTAACGGATCCTCAGCTCATACCTGAGGAGGAGAGAGAAGACACGCTAAATAAAAGAGTCATGACAGGAGAAATCACCATCAGCCTAAACATCACACACACACACACACACCTGTGCTGATAACAGAGCCAAGCTCATGATGAAACCTCATCTTTCTTCATCAAATCAATAGAAATATAAGGAACTACACTTATTTTGACTAATTTCATTTTACTCCAAAAGCTGTAGGAGAAAAAGATAGAAGATGTGGAACATTAAACTTTAAAAAAAAGAGAGGTGTGTGTGTGTGTGTGTGTGTGTTACTCCCAAAGCGCACACACACATGAACACTACATGAAGCACTCTGAGCAATCAATACTAGAGTCCTTCTGATTCCAAACACAGCTGCAGAATCAAACACTCATAAATCACTGTCCGGTCAGTGCTGCTCTTTCCAGCGTGCGCTCTGATCTTTTTCACAGTCTGGAACAGTACAGCTGCTTCATTTGAAGGGTCTCCTGATGAAACGGCAGAGGAAACGGTCCTCCAGTGTTTTTCCTGAGGAAATGATGGAATCTCTCCGTTCCTGAGCAGAGCAGGAGCTCAAGAGCAGCACACACACGTCTGAACGCAGCTCCGCTGGGAAAAACACTTTCTCTGCTCGTAAGCTGTCAGAGTCAGAAAACTAAAACGGATCTAAAAACAGAATTAGACTGAAAGATTAGCCAAAATATCTAACAAATAAACCATAAATGTTGGGAAGCTACTCTACACGGCAAAATAAATTAATAATCATAATAATTCTGCCCAAAATATATCTATAGTCTCTAAAAGCCATCTTGGTCAGAAAAACCACAACTTATATACATAGCCAGAAAGAAATGGTCATTTTAAAGAAAAACATCGGATGTATAATATATATATATATATATAAATGCACCCACAAGAAAGTGTATACTTAAGAAAAATATTATACGTTTACACATGTATATATGATCTAACTATATACGTACAAATACATGTAAATATTTTCAAACATATGCTGTATGTGTGTGTATTTATATATACTTATTATACGGCTCTCTGGAATGCTTGATTCTGATTGGTCAGTTGAGGCATTTGCAGGTTCGTTATTTTCGAATAATAACCGCTCCAAAGTAATAACGCATAGCCGGTACTACTTGTATGTTTAA
>JAUCMS010000128.1:795838-808338 GCA_032357445.1 Enteromius radiatus | reverse complement strand
TTTATCAGATTGGCATTTTTAATTGGGTTTCACTTCACTTCTTAAAGCAAACTGGTTCTGGAGTTATGAATGTGATAACTGGACACACAAGTGGTTAACTTACAGCACTAACCATGACACACACACACACACACACACACACACAATCAGATGCAGTGATGGGCGTTCATGAGCCCTGCTCACAAACATAGAGAGCGCCAGACAAAGAGGCTGCTGGGAAGGGAGGGGTGCAGCTCTTTCCTTTACAAACCCTTCACATCCGGCCCGTTGATCCTGACAAAAGCCTTTACAAACGCCTCTGACTCCCTCAGTAGGACACTCTGAGACGCACTCCACGCTTCAGCGCACGCTCACACACACACACACACACACACACACACACACACGGGACAGGGCCGAGGAGGGGTCAGGACTACAGGAGGCTGAGTGTGTCCTTTCAGACTGAAAATCCCAAGAGAGCAAGCTTCAGAAGACAATATATCATCAAGAAACTGTACAAAACTCAGAGTACCAAGGTATTCACTAAAAATACACACAAGTGTCATGATATTCACATGGATGCTGTGAGGAATGAACTAGAAAGAAAGAAAGACAAAAAAGACAGAAAGAAAGAAAGAAAACAAAGGTTTAATTTAAAAAGAAAAAAAAACCTATATATATATACTGTATAAATAAAACTACATATTTATTTATTATAATACATATTTAAATTATGTAGTTTATATTAATTTTAATAAAAAAGAAATAAATGACTAAATAAATACTTTGTTTTAAACATTTTAAATAAAATGAAGACAAAGCAAAAAATAAATATATAAATAATATAATATATTTGTATAAAATAATTTAACTAAAATATAATGTATATTTTAAAACTAAAACGAATATATATATATATATATATATATATATATATATATTAACAATTTGTAAAAAAAAAAATTAAATCATTATATAGTTTAAACTAAAATTAAATTTTAAATATAATATAAAAAACTAAATAAATAAAATACATAAAATGATAGTATATTTTATGAATATATATACATATTTCTCTTATATTTATAACATAATATATAAAATAAAAATAAATAGTTATATAATATGTAGAAATAAATATAAAATAAAATAAATAAATATAGTAGTGTGCACTAAGTAGTAAATAGCCTACAAGTACTGCATTTGAAAACACAGATTGCAGATGCTAGAAAGCACATCTGTGGAGTAATTAAACAGCGGTGTTGATGAACGAGGTGCGACGGGTAACAGTTGCATCTTTAATACAACACATGCTGATAAATCAGCTGCTTCTCATCAATGTTGCAGCAGCACAAACTACTTCTGTTTCTAAATGCGTCACTTACAGTACATGCTGATTACACTTCACCTGCTAACAGCGAATCTCACTAAATCAATGTCTAACTCTACACAATTTAATCTCGCAGTTCTGTACTGGAACTTTCCAAACTCTGTACTGCAGCACCTTAAACTCTATTGATCGCTTATGATGAATATCTTGTGTTTTAGCATTCATCACGCATTGCCATATGAATACATGCTAAAAGAGAGAAAGCTACGGTGGCCGTTCATTTGTTACTTTGTGTTCAGAATTGTGATTTGTATTGCACCTCTCGGCCACCGTAGAGATCTCATGTAAATATATACTGCCTAATAAAAGCAGTAAACATGCCATTAAATGAGCATTTCCATATCATCCCTCACAATCTCTAACAGTAAGCCAAAATGAAACACGGTCTGCCTCGTGCATCAATTATATTCTGAAGGCAGCAGGATATGACGTGTGTGAATCTGCCGTTTCCATGGCAGCGGAGACTGAGGCCCCAGACAGCCGGGGCTGTCCCGCACGGCGCCCGCAGGACCTCGAGGAACGCTCTGATGAATATTAACGCGGCCCGGCGTTAATGACTCATCAGTTCATTTCCTATCATTACCACGTCAAACCAACCTCAGCCAGACCCCGAACTAATGAAGAAAAACCTCAACACCCCAACAACTACAACACACACTCACTCACTCACCCACAAACACACAGCAAACAAGGACCAGGCACTTATGAGCCTTTTGTTTCTGGACTCTTTTATTGTTTTTGAGAATAAAAGATGTGTTAATATGTTCAAATATGTGTGTGCTGTGTATATTTATTATGTATGTATATATAAAGACACAAACATACAGCATATTTTTAGAAATATTTATATGTATTTACATCTATATATTTATATTCATATAATTACTTTATATATTTATATATTTAATATAGAAAATAAACATTTTCTTAATATATACATACATAATAAATATACACAGCACATGCGCACATATATTAATGCAATAAACCACGATATATTATTGCCCAGCACTAATATACACACACGTTTGTGTAGACTTTTAAATAAATGTGGATTTTAAAAGTACATGGTGAATTCTTATGATGCATTTATTTATTTATTTTTTTTTTTATTCTTTTTCATTTGTGCATTGTAAAATGGAGTAAATTGGTATTAATGACCAAATGAATGGTGCTCAATGATAAACATCTTACCCATACCAGTACTGATGCTGAAAAAAAACAATAAATCAATGCATAAATTAATATATGAATCTATGTGAGCTTTATGAATATGGTAATCATTCAAAAATATCCAGAAAAAAAATATATCAATTGCCATGGTAATGCCACAAAATCTCGACAATTTAACTATATTTACATTTATTAGTCTTTTTTAATGTTAGTTAATAAAAACATGCTTGTTCACATGGCACTAGATAAAGTTAAAAGAATAAAAACAACTGAAATCAACATTATTTAATAATAATAAATGCTGCAGATGAATTGTTCAGTGCTAGTTCATGTTAATTAATAGTATGTGGTTAACTAATGTTAATTGATTAATGTTTTAATTGTTTAATTTACGACATTTTTAACTAAGTGTTACCAGAAATGTATTTTTTGGGACAGAATTGTGTTCTTAAATGAAGATAAAATAAAACATATCTAGATACATTGCTATAAAGTTTTGTTTTTAACCCTTCTGACACATTAAAGCACAGCGAGCTCAACCGAACAGACACAGACCGCATCTAAGCCCTCGGTGATGCAGCCTTCAGCCGCTCACTCTCAGATGATTTAGACTGAGTTACTCAGCTCGAAACAAACACAGCGAGAGAAAGAGTTTATGATGAAGTCACTCACCTGTGTAAAATGAAATTCTGGAAATGTCTGTGGAGAGAGAGAGAGAGAGAGAGAGAAGGGAGGTCAGGGCTTTGGTTTAGTCGTCTCAGCACATTGAGCAGAGCATGTGGTTTTATAGGTCATCTGTGATCTCAGGGGATGGAGATACGGGATCTACGGCGCCCCCTGTCGGTGTATCTGGGACACAACTACAGCCGAGAGCTACTCGCTACACACCGACGATAACCAGGTCACAACCACAACATGATTAAGAGCTCGGCCGCTTTGTTTCGATTAAAATCCTAAGCAGAAATAAAAACGTGTCAATAGTTGACAAACACAAAGATTATAGAGCTATGAAATTAATGTCAGATCATTTGTGACCCTGGAGCACAAAACTGAGATCTGTACCTGAATAAATAAGCTTTCAGGATAGGACAATATTTGGTTGAGATCTGCACTCTGGAATCCTTAAAGTTGTCTTAGCAATGCACATACTATTTAAAAACATCCATAATATCCTAAAGATTTTTGGCATGAAATAAAAATCGATAATTCAACTACAAATATACCTGTGCTATTTAAGGCTTTGTGATCCAGGGTCACATTTGAGTTCGTATGATTTCACACTTTGATGAAAGACTTTAAGCGTCTTGAAAAATCATGGAGATCTCTTCTGAAACTCTAGAGGAGACACATGTGAGATACAGGCTTTTACTTCCTCAGGATAAACATCTGAGACGGAGAATCCTGAAAACGTTTAAAACCAGAAGACACAAGAGATATTAAAGACATAAACGCTCAACTTCTTTCTTGAAAAACTCCTCAAGGAGGATAAAAATTGGCTGAAATGAGTCAGTAGTTGTCTTCCAACAGGACAGCAGAGCTATAAAATATATGCTCAAGAGTTCAGATCATCTGATGAGAAATCATTAAGATCTCATCTGAAACTCTAGATGAATAGGCAGAAAACTGCAGAAAACTAACAACGAAAGTCAAAATCTGTGGTCAGTGGTTGCTCTTTTATTGCAGATCTTTTGATGAGAAGCGACCGTGCTCATATCGAGATGCCTGACTTTGGGTTTAATGGTTGTTTTTTCCCCTCAGGAAGAACATCTGACACACTGTATTGCTCAATGCTTGCTCTTTTATTGCTTGGTGAAATTAATAGAGCTCTATTTATTTATTAAGAAAATTGTTGTAAATAGACACAAATGAGCTCAGAGCTGACATGCACTCTCAGAAATAAAGGTCACTGGGGCGGTACCTTTTAAAAAGGTACACTTTTGTACCTATTAGGTTCTAATATGCACCTTTAGGGTATCAAAATGGGCCATTTAGGTACAAACATATATCTTTTGAAAAGGTGCCGCCCCAGTGACAGCTTTACCTTAATTTCTGAGAGTGTACAGTAAGCTAAAATCTCCATTTGCTCTGTGGAGAAACAGCTGAGACATTAAAGAGATCTTGCAGCCTGATGACATTCAAGACGAGCGTTCTTCTGTCAGTCTGGTGAATGTGGAGGACACGAGGACAGAATGGACATCTGAAACCAGACTGAAGTCAGATACGAGCAGGAAGGAAACCACTCATTTACTGGAGCTCAGTTACAAGGAAAAGCTTTATCAACTGTCAGATGCAGGCCCAGATCAATACACAGAGATGATTCACTGCCTCCTGTGAGTGTGTGTGTGTGTGTGTGTGTGTAAAGATATTGCGTCCAGATGACAAGTTTCTCGTAAACACCGAGTAATCAAGTCAACATGGTTTTCCTAATTCTGATCTTGCATCGAAGGTTCTGCTTTAGTGCCGCGCTGATTCATACACTCACCAAACATTTTCAGAGTGTAATGTATTACATGTGAAAACGTATTACTCAAAGACGATTGTTTACGATATTCTATTTCAGCTCTTCTCTATTTTGCAATTTATATACTAAACCAAAATGCGAATAGGAACAAAATTAACCAATGTGCACATATGCATTCATTCGAAACTCATTAAGATAATATTGCGAGAAAAAAATAAGAGTGATATTTCAGCATATGACTGCATGTAAAAAACTTAGAACATTTTAGCTTTGTACAAAAAAATACAAAGCACAATTAAAGCAGTAGAACTAATTTATATTACAAACAACATTTGTGTTTAAATGAACATTTTGGTAGCATTGTGTTGCATTGTATTCACTGCCGTAGAAAGGCAGAAATTTGGTGCTCAGTGCTATTTTTCTACATTTATTTCCCCCCAAAGATTTTCCCAACATGAAGAGCACAAACTTGAATCAGAATCAAAGCAGAATGGCGGGTTCATCGAAACTGGGTGTTTTTTCTCTGGACCAGGCTGTTTGTTTGTCTATATTGGCTGATAAGTGTTTACATCTGTTGGAGACACACACACGCACACTAAATTAACACATGTGCGCTGACTCGTGTGACTGGACAGACCAGAGACAGAGAACACAGCGGGGAAATACAAGAAAACAAAACACACAACTACACACACATTTATCAGCTTAAACTCAACCTTTCACTGATAAAACGTTCATTTCCAAGCACACATCCTGTAACATATTTGTTATGATTTGGGATGGACAATATTGGATATTTAGGACACATTTAATAGCATTTTGTTGTCAATATAAAACGTAAAACGTGTGTCAGTATATACTATTGTTTACTGTATTGCTAAATGGATGACAGAAAATGAAAAGTGATCAAATATTACTCTTCCTAATGTACATTTTGTAAAAAGCAGTATGGAAAACATTATTTATAGTTATATATAATAAATATTTATCAATAAAATTGGATATGTATTTTACATGCATCTTTATTTACATACATATTTACAAAAATAATGACAATATAATAATAATATTTTATTATTCTATTATGTATTTACTTTTAATGAAATCAGGCACTTTCAGATGCATTTATCCACCCTCATTGGCCCTCTTTTGTCAGCGCCTGTTAAAGGACTGTAACATACTCTGAGGTGTAAAGTTGTCAGCTCGATGCGGTTGACAAAGAATGTGAATGAGGTGAACAGATGGAGGAAAACGAGAGGCCACGAGACGAGCATCAGCTGTACGTTAACCCAGAATGAGATCCGGGTCACGGCACCAGATTCACAGATGGGCTCCTCTAGCATCTCCCATAAACCCTAGCAGCAATAACTCCGCCGTTATGGGCTCTCTTTGATGTGGACAAACTAAAACAACCCAAAACAGACCGCTGCGCTCCTTTATGAGCTCTGACATCGGATCCTAATGGATGACAGACTCGTCTATGGATACGCCAGGCTTCGTGACCCTCACATGTGCACCCCCTCGCGACTTTTCTCTCGATTACACACGCACTCCAAATAATCAATATTGTTAGCGGCTAATCAAATCTACATGTGAATGGTGTCATGTGGCCGCTCTATTGACGCTGTGTCCGGAGATTGAAGGATCAGTGTGATTTTAACACACTTCTGATACGCTGGCGGACATCTTTAAATGATCATTCACACTTCTCCGTGTCAAACCCTTTGTTACGCACCGGTCTTGATGCTATCGGCTCCATACGTCATACGCTGAGGATCAGGAAGCGATGCAAAGGTCACCAATAGAAGAGACGAGCAAGACACCTGCTTATCAAGCTGTTAGTCTTTGAGCTCGACTGGTTATGAGAGGATGGAGTGAAACTGAACATAAATGTCTCTGTTTGGGATAACAACGCACAAACCACTCCATTATCACCGTCACTCAAAGATATGGATCAGATCTTCACAACATCATGATTGCTTATTCATCCTACAAGCTGATTAAAGGGATAGCTCATCCCTTCCATTGCTTTTTTCCATATTATGGAAGGCTACTAGTAAAGGTTTGGTTTCCAACATTCAAGTTCAAGTTATCACAAAACATCCTGCCCAAACATGGCCCCAAAAAGTCTTTTCTAAACCAAATCTGCACAAAAGTGACTGTTGTGATCCTTAATGTGTGACAAAATGGTACTGAAAAAAAGTTTACTACACCTAAAATTAAAGAAAAAGAGGAAATGTTTCTGCTGTTTAGAAGTTTAGTTTAGTTTTTTTTAGCAGAAATTAAAGCTTTTATTCCTCAAGGGTGCATTAAATTGATCTAAAGTGACAGCATCGAACACTAATTATTCTATTGAACTTTCTAAGAAAATGTATTTGACATTGATAATAATTAATGTTTCTTCAGCAGCAGATGATTTCTGAAGGATCACGTGATTCAAGACTGCAGTAATGATGCTGAAAATTCAGGTTTGATCACAGAAATAAATTCATATTTTAAAAGTATTAACATAGAACTAAGTTATTTTAAATTACAATAATATTCCACATTTATGACTGTATTTTTGATCAAAAAAATTCAGCCGAGCCTTTTTTTCCAGAAACAAGCAGTCTGGGCCAATATTACTGGATTAATCAAAAGTACAATTCACTTCCTCAGGCACAAAACTACAAAAATCACCTGAGTAATAAACCAGCGTTCAGATCTCAGTGGTACCTCATTAAACCGCACTTACCCTTGAGGATCTATAAATAATACGCAAGCATCTGTGTCCTAACGCAGCGAAACCGGCCCAGCTGTGATTTACTTACCTTCAAACCCAGCTCTGCTGCAGAGGACAGACCACAGCTCTAATTACTGACCGAGTGAAGACGGACGGAGAGAATGTCATCGACGTGACGTGGCATGAAAATAAACCTGTGCATCAAAACACTGACCAAGGTGACTTCTCAGTTTACACGCACAACAGCAACTGATGACTATCAAAAATCTGCTCATTTTAATGTTGTTGCAACAAGCTGGATGGTCTGAATCCATATTAATCCGAAGACGCCCGTCTGTCTGAGAGCGTTAGGTTAATTTGATTCACAGTCACCTGATTTACTCCTTCCTGTACATTAGATGGATATACGTTCAGCTTTGAAGATGCGTCCTCAGATGGTTTCTGTATCTCTCTAGAAAGCACCATATAGAAGATGATATCTGACTGTGAGGATCAGACATCAAACAAGCAACCGGTACTACCCATGATGCACTGCGGCACCCGTGGGGGCTGCTTCTTCCCATAGTCCTCAGCGTGACAGAAAGCCAGGTGCTGATGCAGCAGGACTGATACAAGGTCAGAGAGAGAGAGGGGAAACTTTTGAAACTTGCTTGATTTTTGGAGGGAGTTTAATGTTTGAGTACTGGGAGAGAATGCTGTTAATGATGAAATATATTAATAGATATCGACAGGATATCGACATTTGATGCAGCTGATGTAATCTAACTGAAACGTGCACAGAAAATGCTCTTTGGAAAATGTCAAAATAAAATACACAAATTAAAAAGAAAATGGCAAAAATATAATTAAACATTATTAAATTACATCACACAAATAAAAAATATTTAGTGCTGTCAAATGATTAACTCTGATTAATTGCATCCAAAATAAAAGTTTTTATTCACATAATATATATATAATAATATATGTATCTACTGTGTATATTTATTATGTGTGTTTATATATATATATATATATATATATATATATACAGTTTATATTTTAAAAATATTTACATGTACATATTTATATTTTTTATTTATACTACACACATATATTTAATATATAAATGTAGCATATTTTTCTTAAATATTAACTAATAAAAATCTATTTTTTAAAGGAGCAGAATCCTTAAAATTACTCACATTCACATTCATATTCCGTCAGCATAAATATATAAAAATACATAAATACAATAAATCTAATATATATATATCTATAAATACATATTAAACAAAGGCTTGACATTATTCCTATTTTTCTGGCAAGCAGTTTGTCTGAATCAAGTCTGTGTTGCTGACTGCATCATCTCATTTATCCTAAAATGTACCAAACATCTGGACTTTCTCTCAACGTCTAAAAAAAAAAAAAATCCCCACCCACTTTCCTGCAGATTATCTACCTACCAAATACACAGAAATATTTTGAATGAAACATATTTTGAAATCTTGCTCTCTCTGCAAATGATGAAAAAAAACAATAGTAACTTTTCTTTGCGCCGTAATCAGCTAATAATGCGGTCTAGTTAGGCAGCTCGGTAGGATTTGGAACAGAGCTAAAGTAAAATAATATTACATTCAGCAGCGTATATGTACGACTTAGCTGCACAAAACACTTCACTTCACTTGCAAACACAAAAGCACAGATATAATAGTGGCACGTGAGTGAACTCAACTCAACTGGATCTGACAGACGATGGAGGGCTGTTTAACACACACACACACACACACACACACACACACGCACACACCTCCTTCCTCCATGTCATTGTGTGCCACTGTGAGGGGTGAGAGGAACACGCCTCACTCAAGGGCCCGGGGCAAAACAAGACTAACACACACACACATCCAACAGGCCCAAACACCTGCCAAACACACTCAGGCCAGCATTCAAGACCTCACACACACACACACACACACACACGCACGCACGCACGCACGCACGCACACGCACGCACACGCACGGCACGCTTCCAAGGGCAGGAAAGCAATCAGTCATAAGTAATCCAAATATCAGGGTCACAGAGTTCAGCGCATGCACCCACAACACACACAACTACAATCAGAACACAAATAATAACCACACACACACACACATCAATCTGCATCTGACCTTAATATGACTGCCAATAACGCTAACAATAGACTCTCTTCATTAATTATCATACATAAATATGCATATATGCATGCAGAAGCTTTCGACCTACATTCTGCTTACAGTTCCCAAAAAATCCCCATGAAGCAACAAACACAGAGCGAAGAGTTACACATACACACTTCAAAAACATGTAAAAAGCAGTGTATGCCCCAGCATCTAGCGCTTTATGCAATCAATAATGTTCTTCTTCTATGATAGATATACATCAATAAAAAGGAGAATAAAATGGTTGGCATCGTATACGCTTAATTTCACAATTTTCAATGTTACTCAGTTACTCTGAAACTAAGCTCTTCCTGATTAAATTAAACAATCATTAGTGATGCATAATATATCATTAATTACTGTGGTCTCAACAAATAATAGCGTTCTTAAATCAGTTTTTTTTCTTTCTAATATAAATTATATTCAGTTAACTCTTTTACAATACAAAAGTTAAAGTATCATTCATCTTAACAATGCATTTACATTTTAATTTTAAGTGTTTTCTAGACAGATTTGAATGAGAATGCTTAAAATGAATGAATAATTAAAATTGTGCAACAGTGTATTTATTTATTCTATTTGTTTATACTTATACTGGTAATCAGTTTAAATAACAAGACAAAAAAAACAACAAAAACTAGTTATCGGTATCAATATCGGTAAATAATCTGAACCAATAAGCAAAAACGTTTAGTATATATCGACCAATATTTGCATTTCACACGTTTAGTGTAATTTAATTAATTAGTGGAAGAAAATACATTTAGTTTTTGTTTTCTAAAACAAGTGCTAAAAGTTAACCATATTATTTTATCATTTCATATTTTTTAAATAAGTAAATATTTTTTGAGCAATTAAAGTCTATGATTAACTAGAAAATGAAAATGTTCCAAATTCTAAAGATGCATGCTATTTGCAATAAAATCCATTGCCCATGTAATATCAAATGCTTATATACACACATTAAATTTTATATACTGTATGCCAATATAGCATTATTTTTATTTTATTTTTTTCACCCATTATACATGTATATTAGGTATATTCACTATTGGTATACGATTTAAAGCCTGTATCTGTCTAATTACCAGTCTCATTATACACTGCAATGCTTCCCCATAAAGATCAGACTGTTTAATACATCAGGACGTGTTCAAACCATTTGCATTTCAGCAAAAGTGTTTTTTTTTTTTTATCATTTCAGTCTAAACATGCAACATTCAAACTAAAATACAATTTTTCCATTCAGACTTCATGAGCAGGACTCATTACAGTGTGTGGAAGCGGAAGCCTCTCTCTCCGTCACTGAACACACACACACACACACACACACACACACATGTTCAGATGTGGCCGTACGGAGCAGCAGGAAAAGCTCTTACCGTGGTACAATCCTTCCATTAAAGATGAGGAATCGTAGTCCACCGCTAGTGCTCTGTAGTATCCGTCAAATACACGTACACACACACACACACACACGTAAGTTAAATCACAGCGGTCCGGCGCACAAGCATAGCAGTGCGAGAAAAACGGGATCCGGCATGCAGAGGAGCGTTGGCGATGTGAGCGCGTGCAGAACGAACGGGGGTCTTTGTCTCTCACTCGCAGCTCCAGAGAAAAGATGAGAGGAGAAGCTCGAGGGGGAGGGAGAGAGAGAGAGACACACACACACACAGAGAGAGAGAGAGAGAGAGAGGCTCTGGTAACCGACGGTAACGGTGAGATCAGCACATCTCCACCCCCCTCATCTCGTCTGAGTAAAGCACAGCAGACTGCAGCTAACTTTCTGCAGCGCTGCAATGAAGGGCACAGTTCACGCCATCATTTTGTCGTGATTCTCTCTCTCTTTCTTCAATGACCAAACGTAATGCATTGAAAGCGGTGGTGATTTATAGTGTGGAGCGAACACTAAACACCAGAAACATGGCCTGCTGAAGCCCTGAGAGACGTTTTACCCTCTTAAATCTCATTTGCACTTGAGTTTAGTTCAAAAACAGCAGATTCAATGCCAGTATACAAGACTGCAAATGAGATCTGAGAGCGCAGCTAGTTAGTTAACATGAATTAAGAATGAACAATAACACTACAGCATCTATTAATCTTAGTTAATGCTAATTTAAATGAGTTAATGCACTGTGAATAACTGTAATAAATGTACTGTTCATTCTTCATGTTAGTTAATTAAAATTATACCTGATTGTAAAGTGTTAAAGGTTTGGGGAAAAAAACATTACTGCCGTTTTTCTGTTATCGAAAAAATAAATCACGATTGCATTTAAAAATGCATTTTTTAAAAAGAAATGCTGGTTTACTGTGTTTGACATTGACACCAGCGTGGGGGGAAATTTAAATGAATCGCAACTTAATTGTACATTTTAGACACTAGAAATAAGTTCCCATTACTTCTCTTTCTTTGCCTGTTTGCATTTTCACTCGAATGAATATGACACAGTGATTGAAACGCAGCCCAATAAGACTAAAGCAGCTCTCAAATTTTTTAAAAAACGTCTCGGGCTTGTTTTTTTTATTTGACGCGCCGCGTTAAAAACTGGCCGACCAGTGAGATTAGTGCTTTTGTTCACGTGACCGGAGCT
>JAUCMS010000128.1:773746-793631 GCA_032357445.1 Enteromius radiatus | reverse complement strand
GAACTGCAGATCAAATAGGGTTCGATGGTGAGTTTCATTTCACTTCATTTTCTTTAAAGTACATTTGCTTGTAACTTCTTCCTGCAAACTTATGATCCTAGACATAATTGTTCTGTTTTACCAGTTAACAGAAAGCGTGAAATTGTTTTGAAAAGAGCGTAAATACTTCTTCTTCTGTGCGACAAGCAAGCGTCAGAAGCACAGCGCCACCTTGTGTACAGAGGTATTTCTGTTGTTTATGAAGCGCCATGCGAGTGAATTCGCCAGTGAAAATCGCATGGGTATCCTGGCGAAAAACGCTAACGAAATGCACGTGCGATATTCGTCCCGGTGTGTACAGGCCTTTAGAACGAGCAAGTAATATCTGCATACCCCTCGGGTCCCCTTACATGGAAGTCGCCATTTAGTGCCGCCATGTTTCTATAGTAGCCCTAAACGGACAAACTTCTACAGAGCGCGTTTCGTCAGTGCGTTGTTCTACTTCTTCCTTGGAGGCAGCTCGTGCCGTCGCCACGTTGAAATGTGCGCGAAGAAGTAGTAGTGGTAGTATTAGCAAACAAGTCAGTAGTGTTTTTCTGGTGGACGTAAGAGGAAATTTAAAACAAAATGCAGGATCATGCGCATTATGCCGCTAAAAATGACACACTGCACCTTTAAAATAGATAATAAACAGGGAATAGTAATTAATTACACAAATTAAATGGGTAAGAAATAAAGAGGTGAATTCTGTACTACACATACACACAACATTGCTTAAAATAAGATGTATCATACAAAGACGATGATTTTGTCCTCCATAGTTTCTGAATTCTGCCTCCTCCTAGTATTCACGTCACTACTAGAGCAAGCTCCTGATTGGTTACCGCGGCGCGAGTTTTCGCCAAAGTTCAGATTTTTCAATCACGCGTCAGGCGCGTCTTTGCATTGACTTGACGTGTAAATCACTCGCGCTTAAGGCTTCATTCGCGTCTGACTCTGGTGTGAACACAGCAAAGGGTCGGCTGTGTGGAGATACTTCATGGTATCGGATCGGTATCGGGTATCGACAGATACACAAAGCCCAGGCATCGGTATCTGAAAAAGTCGGATCGGTGCATCCCTAATTAAAATGAAAATATACAGTACTGTGCAAAAGCCACTAGTATTTTCACCAACAGAAAAGGTCTTAAGTGGGTTATTTCTATCTTTTGTTCAGATGTTCTCCTGAAGGACGGCTGTGTTTGTTTCTTCTGACTGAATCTACAATAACTGACTGATATTCTGAGTATTTTTTTCAAATCAAAAACCAGTGGAAAACCTAATTTTTCCTTCTCTTTCTCTCTGATATTCTGACATCTGTCATCAAGATGAGCTCAGGTCCATTCGATGAAGATTTCACAGCTGCTGCGGGTTTATCCTCGTCTCTTACTGTCAAATAATTCAATCATCTCTTCCCTCGCTGACACAATCTGATCAGAATCATTCAGTTCACCACAACAGGATAAAATATCAGCCTACAGACTGACTGTAATATAATCAACTAGTTCATAACAGTCACCCAGGGGCGTCTAGAGAGAGTTTATGAAATATCATAAGCAGTATGTGTTTTATCACATCTAACTGAAGATCATAATCTTATATTATACACAAAATAATGTTTTACATTTTCTTATTTTAAATAAAAATCTGGCAAAAATGAAATAGATCAAATATCATATTGTGAGTATGAATCAGACAAATATTATTATTACAATTATCAACTTAATTATTAAGAATAATATGTATTATTATTAAATAAATCATTAGTATTAAACATATTATAAATGCTTTTAATGAAATTATGTCTAATAATCCAGTTAATTAAATAATTTACATATTGGAGATACTTCATCTCATGTAATTTTTAATATATATGTTTTAATTAAATTCACATAATTATTATATTAAATATATAAATGAAACAGAAGAAATACATAAATATTAAACATACATTTTATAAATTTACATATTTTTTATTATAATCACTTAAAATATATTATAACAAGTAATATAAATGTATGAAAAAGGATATTTTATATATTTTAATGTATAGTATCACAAATAATACTATACACACACGCAAATGCATGCTTTTCTCCTTTCAAAAGAGACCGTATTTCTCTCTCTTGTGTTACTATCAGATGAATGTCTTTCTCATTATGATTAGTGTGTGTGTGTGTGTGTATAACGATCCATGTTTCCCGCCTCATGCTCTCATGAGTGCGAGTTGTGTCTCTTACACATTCAGGCCGGCGTTTGGCCTTGGTCTTGTGAGAAAGACTGATTCTCATGCTCAAGGTCGTACGAGTGTCTCTTCTTTCATGTAACGTCAAAACAGCTCAGACTCTCTTTCAGAAACCTGCGATGAGCTGAATTCCTGACCCAATGCTGCTTAACTGCCACACGCACACACACGATTAAAAACCCGGCAGCGTCTGTCATTCTCCACCTTCCTGACACACACTTCCAGCCGCTGTCAGCTCCTTCCTTCAGACAGACGAGCGCAGACGCATGCTAACCAGAGACAGAGACAGAGACAGGTAGAGCAGCGTCTCTGATAGACAGAGTCACACAGGCCTTCAGCAAACACTGCTGAGGAGGAGGAGGATGAAGATGACACAAAGACTAGAGCAGCTAAATACTTCATTCTGCTCATTCTGGACATAATATTTATACTATATCCACATTTAATAACACAATAATATTTATATAAATGCAAAGCTGCTAATTATTTTAATGGTATGGCTGATAACCAATACATTTCCAATATTAAAATTATTAAAAAACAAAGAAAATTATAAAAAAATTAATGCCTTTAAACATTTATTTACTTAATTATTTTTCTTTTTTATAACTAAACATTACAGAAACATGCAACTAAATTCTTTATATTTATATTAATTTTCTGAATATAAAAATAAAAGTAAGCAAAATATCCATGGTAAAAATAAGCTTAATTTTAAAATAATTTACAGAATTATTTCAACACTGTCAAAAGCCACTACAAATTAAAATAAATGATTAGAAATTTTAAATGTTTAAAACAATTATATAAAAAATATTTTACAAAGAATGTATATGTATAAATACAAAGTATTCAAATATATTTTCCAAAAAATCAAATATAAATAGATAAGTGTAAATACTATTGTTGACAAGGTTAACACATTAAGAATGCTTTAAAGATGAACTTTATGAAGTAAATTTATTAGATGATGACAAGTGAAATCTGCGTTTAAAAATAACTGACCTAAATATTAATTAAATTTAATTTAATTAATTTTAAAAAAGAATCGAAAATGAAAATAAAAAACCCCAACCACAACTGCATAAGAACAAAACACTAAAAAAACTTTAAAAATGACAATTAATTATTTTACATGCTTAAATGTAAGTTTATTATATATTTAAATATATACAAATTAATTAATATTCTAAATAGATATAACTGTAAATATTACAACTTGTTACTGTATTTTTTAAAGTAAGATAACCTGAATTTAAAAACAGTGAAAAAGTAGCGTGCACTGAAATGTTGACATGATTGCATCAGCAGGTACCTGAATAATAACTTATTCAATTTAATGACACATACATACAAAAAACATATAGAGCCCCTTGAGTACTGAGAAGTGCAAAAATGCATAAACTATGTAAAACAGGGCTGCATGTGTGCAAGTATTCATGTCTGTGTTTATGTACTGGTGTTTCTGATCTAAAGGTCAGCGAGAGGTCGACAAAGGGTCATGAAAATCATGTCTTTAGCACAAGAAAGCCAACACTAAAGCACAGCCCTAAGTGAGCGCAGAAGGATGAACATGACAAGCAGACATGTTTGTGTACAGTGCCTGTGATTACTGTCTGATAGTACAGGACTTTACTGAGCTCCAGCTGCGTCACATCTCTGCACACAACGACCGACATTGTTCAGCACAGCTCAGCTTTTATCCGTTTCTCTTTCTTTCCGTCGGTGACTCACACTTGACATGGCTGTAACCTAATCACAGGCTTTTAACATGCCCTCGCTGCTCGGCCCCGGGACAGAAGATGAGCTGAGAGACCAGAGGTCAGGGTTCACCACACTGACCCGGGAACTATTTCATCTATCTGCCCAACATAGAACTTACAAAGGCAATAATTATTTTCATGTTATAACTGACGATCATTAAATGGCCGATAAAGAAATCCTACACTATCTCAAAAAAACATATGAAAAACATATAAAAGCTCAAATCCATTTTATGAAAACTAGATATTTTAAGATAAAGGTAAATCAAATTAATTATGGAAAACAATTATGTGTTAAATGTAAAAATGAAAAATTTATATATATATATATATATATATATATATGTGTGTGTGTGTGTGTGTTTATATTAAATATATTTATATATAATATTAATTATATGAATATAAATATAAACATGCAAATATTTTCAAGAAATAATGTATATATACATACACATAAATGTACACGCATATATTATGTCCACAAAATTTTTTATGTTGAATGTGATACATTTATATTATTTTCCTACTTTTAATAATGTATAAATTAAAATAAAACTGCATAGTTAAATTAAAAAAAAAACTTTACAAATAAAATAAAAAAGTATATATAAATGTAACATATATAAAATAATGCATGAAGTGAAGCCAGATCACAGAACAAACATTCATATGCGTAGGCTATAGTTTGGACGGATGAAAAATGACACTTTGCAATGTTAACATCTCAAAAGCATGTCATCAATCATTTCAGACACGTCTGTCTCTTTCTGTCGCTGTCAGAGGTGCGTTTAGAGGACGAGATCCTCCTGAGGAGATGGTGGATGGGCAGTGATGTCACTGCTTTGAAAGACAGAGCGTGTGTGTGTGTGTGTGTGTGTGTGTGTGTGTGTCCCAACAGCCCAGTCGAAGCCCCGAGGACACAGTGATAAACTATGATGTCATTTCCCTGCATTGTGAGGAGACGTAAGCACCAGCTAGTTTCAGCTAGCATACAGACACACTCACCGCTGGACACACACACACACACACAAAGAGAGAGACACAGATCTGACTGGATAAGAGCTTCAAAAGACAACAGCTCCGAGGGGCTAAATCCTGACAAGAAAATCAACACAATCCAAATAAATAAATAAATAGAGTGCTGTCAAACAAATAATCAAAATGAATCACATTCGAAGTAAAAGTTTTTGTTTACATGTGTGCTCATTGTGTTTATTGATTATGTGCATATAAATACACATGCATGGATATATATAAAAAATGTGTTATGTTTACATATTAAATATATTTATGCACAATATAAAATAGAAATATATAAATGCGTATACATGTAAATATTTTTCAAATATATATTTGTTGGTATTTATATATCATACGAATACATAATCAATAAATACACACAGTACACGGTACACATTATGTAATATGCATTATTTATTTTTAAAAATTATATATTTAAATTAAATAATAAAACTTGTGTGTGTAATTATAATTATTTAATATTTTAAAAATTAAAATAAATAAATTTTACATTTATATTATAAAATTATGTCTCTTTAATGAATTTTTAAACAACTCATTATGATTATATTAATGATATATAATAAATAAAATAGATATACATACTATATATTTTATATGTATTATTTATTAAGAATTTACAACTTATTTATCCATTATTTAATATGTATTTTTTAAATATACACTCTTTACTAGCTTTGTTCGATAAAAAACCCCATCAGACATAAATGACACTAAATAAACGTGTTTATATTGCAGTTAATTGTGACCAACGCTCCTGAAACAGATGAACTGTAATATACTAAAAAAAACACCAACAGCTTGAAAACCAAGCTCCCAAGATCCCCACCACTTTCCACCTGAATGCACAGGACAAGTAAAAGCAAATAACACACACAGATGAGTGAATAAAGGGGAATCATAAATGAAGGAGTCTTCTGAGGTCTCTGAGATCCTGACAGCTTATCTCTTCAAACAGCTGCTGTAATTTCACAGCGAAGCTTTCTCCTTCAGCGGACTGGAAAACACACTCGGACAATAAAGACACACGGAGAGCAGCCAAACACAGCCCTGTCATTCACACCATCAACTGACCAGAGAAACCACGCAAATATGGACGGAAATATTTTAAACGGAAATCAAGCCAAAGAATGACTGGGACGTTCGTTATTGGTATATTAGTATGTTTAATACAGTAGCGAAAGTAGATCAAGTAACTACATCAAATAATATTTTTACTTTTAAATAAGCTTTTGTAGCTTTTAGATAGCTTTGAGGTCATCTATATTATAGTGTACAATTAAACACTGATCAAATCACATTTTAGCAGACATAAAATTATAGCTGATTTCATTCTAGAAATGAGCTTAAAATATAAAAATAATTAAATAGAATTATTGGAAGGAAAAATATAAATAAATGAAATTAATAAATAAATAGAACAGAAAAAATATTAGGTATCTAAAAATAAAAATGACTTATTTTTAGATATAATTTAAGTTATTTTCTGGAAAATATGATTTATGTTTTATTTACAATATTATGTATGTTTAGTACAGAAATTTAGGTCAGATATCTAAAAATAAAAAATAATATTAACTTCTATCTGGAAAATGGACTACATAAAAGAATGAATATAAGAAAAATAGGAAAATAAATCAATAAAAATATTGATAAATAGGTAAATAAATAGTCATATCAATGTTTGGTACAAAAAAGTACATTAGGTATCTAATAATAAAAATAATGTTTTCTTTATGAAATATAGATGAAATAAAAAAAAAATGGTGTAAAAAAATTTCACATTTTTAAACTGAGCATTTTTCATTTAGCATTTTGATACACATGATGTGGACTAAGAAAGAAAATACCATCAATTATGATTTCTTGTAGACTGCATAGAAACAGCCTGCTGACCACTGCTTGCATCCAAAACACGTTTGTTTTGTTCACGTGCGTCTGCAGTAAAGGAAAGGCAGTTTTCCCAGTCCCTTCAGACATCAGAGTTTATTTACCTCAGTGAGGATCCGAGTGCCATCCTCAGCTCTTCACTGCAGACACTGTCAGTTTAAACGCTGCTGGGAAACTCACACACAGAGCTGGAGAAACATCAGACAGAAAACAAAACACGAGCTGAATGCCTCTCCAGAACAACATGACAGCTGGATAAGAGCTCGCTTTCAGAAGAAACACAGAACCGGGAGAGGCTGCTCTGGAAACATATCCGTTTATGCACAGATAAAAGGGATACTTCACCCAAAAATGACATCGTGTCATCATTTACAAACCCAAAACTATGCATTTCTTTGCACTGCAGAACACACTTGCAGAATGTCACTACTGGCCAATTTAATGCATCCTTGCGGTACACAGGATACAGAGTAGAATACATTTTCAGTATAACATCTTAAATGTAGCCTGTGCATTCTGAGGCTTCCTGTCTGCACGACATCACTTCCTGTAGCAGCATCACACTAAAGACAAGTGCCGAAGCAGGCCGATTCCCTCAGGACCGTGAGGGCGAACAGTAGCCATTGTGTTCACACAGCTTTTTAAAACATAAACACACTTCCTTCTGTTTGTGAGAAAGCCCACCTTCCAGCGGCAGGGATCTGGCCGGGAGAACGGAAAGAGCTGAGCTACACCGAAGGAAAGAAAGAGGCTGGTTGTTTGTGTGAGTTCCTGTCATTCCCGCCCCGGCGCACTAATGACAGGTCTCTCAGGTAAAACTGTAATCTAAAGCCTGTAGGCCACAGGAACTGGAAGCAGCTCGCGCTCATTTCCTGCGGAGCCGTCTTTAACAGGAAACTCAAGCCTCAGAGCCACAAAGAAGCCAGTTATACAAGAGCCTGCTGAAGTACAGGTGGTTCCGAGCGTCCAGCACACTGAGTCCAGTCCAGATCAGGTTTATAAAGCAGCGTCTGTGCGTGGCGTTACCTCCGCGGCTCAGTCTGAATGAGCCATTGAGATGGCTGGAAACTGTAAGTACAGTGGTACCATCACTCGCTCTCAATGAAGGGCTCTGTTCACACACTCTCCTCTCGGCTGTAAACACGGACACAAACACGGCACACACACACAGGTTCAGACTTGAAACAATAAGAGTTCAGACTTCTATAATCAATCCAGATATCTAACAGCAATATGCACGCATGCAAGTACACACAAACAAATATTTCATTGATTTAATTCATTTTTAGTATTTTTATTTTTATTTAGTACTTCATTTATTTTGGTATTTTATTTAGAATTTTTTTCTTTGTTTATTATTATTTAAATATTTACAGTTTTAGTATTTAATTAATTTTATTTTACTATTTTTATTTTTTTATTATTTATTTAACAATTTCCGGATTGATTTATTTTAGTATTTCATTTTCATTGTTTATATTTTTAAATTATTTTTATTTTTACATTTAACATACAATTGATTTGTAGTGTTTTATTTTGATTTGTTTTTAAATTTTAAAATTATGTTTTTTTTTTTCCCCAATTTGTATATTCTATTAATTTTTATACTTAAAGATGTTAAAATTACAAAATGCATAAAATATATATTTTTTATACATTTAAATATTTTAAATATTAAATTAATAAAATGTATTTATATTCATTTTATATTTAAATTCATTTTTAGTATTTAAATAAGCGTTTTATTGCTAATTATTTATTAATTATTAACTTGTCATTAACCTTTCGAACCCCCTGCAATTCTCTCTTATTTTAGCTGATATCTGTCACCATTTGTTTTTCTGGTTTTACTAAGAACCAGTATCTAAACAACCAGCTCTATAGTAGCTACTTACTTTATTGCTACTTTCAATCCATCAATATTAAAAACACAAACATAAGTCAGAAAAAAACGAAAATAATTAGTCTGAAGACATTTTGCTGAAACACGCATGCACAAAAATTCAACACAATTATCTGCACTATTTTTTTACTATCTTACTCTACTTTTAACCAGTTACTTGATGCCGATATTCTGTAAATTGTCAAATATCGGTTTGGCTGACACCCATCACTAGTTAGGAAGACAATGTTGCCCTAAACACACACTGGGCTGTTCCTGCCCAGAGGAAAAAGGCATTTTCCTCTCAAACCCTGAGGGACGATACAAGGTAGCAACATCCTGCTAAACCAATCTCTGTTAAACACTATGCCACCACACACACACACACACATATATACGGCCGAGCTTCCTGTCACAGCTGCTGAAATCACAGGCCGTCTTCCTGCGCAGCTAAAACAACAGGATTACACGCCGCCAGTGAGATGCATTATGAGGAGAAATCTTGTGGTTATACGTTACAAAATGATCATGATCACACAGTGCAAGTGGAGCCGAGCTATCAGGTTCACTGCAAATAATGTACCAAGCGCCTTTCCTGTGAGCCAGGAGTTGTATTCACACGGGTAAATCTCTCCTGATGACAATGCAGCGGTCGCAAACGAAACATAATGACGAGTGGTGTCAGCCTTAATTCACTCCAACGCTGTGATCTCACAGTCTGGCGGCTGTCGCCCAGGACCGGCTCTAAAAATACCACTTCCACCGCCCCGGGACGCACAAAATACAGTATCGCTCGTACACTGAGCTGCCAGAACACATCAGCAAATTACTGAGATTCCCGGCACAATCAAGCATTCACATTCACGGATGAGGATCTCCACTGACACACAAACTGCTGCAATCATTACATGCACTATTTTATCATTTCCTACCATTCGATTATTCTGCTCAATATCAAAATGAATTAGTGCTGTCAAATCATTAATTGCATCCAAAATATATTTATACGAATATAAATATAGACATAAATATATGCTGTATGTGTGTGTCTTTATATATACAGGAATATAAATATTCACAGTAGTACACACACATGTAAGAAAAACAGACAGACAGAGATGATATTAATTCCAACTATGCATTACTTTTGAATGGTAACATATGTAATAAGATGGGATGTGCATTGTTATATTAATGTTAAAAGAAATTACTAATTATGTAACAATCACTCCTTAGGCCTTAGGAAAGTCAATTGACTACAAAATTAAAATTTAATGCAAGTTTGTATGAGCAGTGTGTGGAATTTATACCCACATTAAAAATTATTTTCCTACAATATTGTATGAATAAACTAATAAAATCAATAAATAAATCTGATATTACCATGCTACACTGTCCAAAAGTATAGAATTGCCCTGATATAAGTAATAAAAACCATGTTTAAAAATAATAATACAAACAAAAACATTTTATTACCCTGGTACACACCCATAAAACATAGTAAGTACTTTGTAAAATGCATAAAAACAAAGCACATCTCCAAGAAACAGTATTACTATGGGACATATCCATAAAGCATAGTAAGTTAATTTAACAAATCTACCGAATTAAGGCTTCTACTGTAAAATTATTCAGGCTGAATGTATTGTTTTACTTTTCCTTCCATTAGCATTTATTCTCACTAAATATATATTCTTATACAATACTTTGTAATAACTTTTGTTGATTGAAATAGCTGAGCTTGATAAACTGTCATCAAACCCTGCTGCTGTGCACTTCTTGATAAACAGAAACTCTGTTTGAAACACAACACAACACAACGGGTTTGCGCTGAAGTAGGGTGGCATAAACTTTCGAAACTGACGTCAACATAAACCACAAAAGTCAATATTAATGCTCGATTCGATCCAATGAATCCGACGCGCGTCACGACCAGCGCGCGATCCCGCACGAATATCGGATCCAAATCCATCAGATTTAGAGCAGTATTCCTCATGAACGCATGGCACGGTCGATCCAGCACAGGAATGCTCATTTTTACAGTTTACAGGGACAGTTTGTTTCTTTCTAACAGATGTGTGAAAGCATGAATGCGCGCGCTACTCACTCGTTTAATGTGTGATCTTCTGTGGCGATATTCCAGAACGCGCTTTTCCCGTCTTCTCCAGTCGATTCTCTCTCATTCCAGCTTTTCATTCCGTCTCATTCCAACATGGCTGACGGGCAGAACCCAGCCCACTCCAGCTCCATCCAGCTCCACACACACACACACACACACACACACATACACACTCCTCCCAGTCCCGAGTGAATGAACGCCGCTGGAGTCGCGCACCAGACTTTGGACACTGGCGCCGGGATAATCCGATTCTTTTAGCGAATCGATTCGCTCGAGCGTCAAATGAACTCTCTCGTCGATTCTGTTGAATTCAAATATGTATGATCTTAGGGTTACTTCACCCAAAAATGATAATTCTGTCATTAACTTCTCAACTTATGTCATTTCAAACCCATTCGTTCATTTTCGAAACACAAATGAAGATATTTTTTGACGAAATCTGAAATATTCTGACCCTCCATAGACAGCAACACAATAAAATAGTCCACGTGACATCAGTGGCCCAAATGTAATTTTGTGAAGCTACGAAATACTTTTTGTGTTAAAAGAAAACAAAAATAATTACTTTATTCCATTTATACCATTTTCCGCCAAAATGTTGTTTTTCTTTGCACACAAAAAGTACTCTAGTAGCTTTACAAAATCGAAGTCACTAAGTTAACATTTATTTTGAGATGAAGCTCGTCGTATTAATGAAACTAGCTAGCATTAAACCATTACCTGAATAAAATTCAGACATGACTTCAGAGTGCAGATCGCGAATCATTTAAATTTGAGGCGAACTTCGAAGCGGCTCGCGAATCTTTTGATTCAGATCGGGATTTTGGTGCAAATGTTTTTTCTGTTTTATATATATAATTTTTTTTATTAAACAGTAGCATATACAAACTTAACACCAGACGGTACAGTTATGAAAAAAACAAAAACAAAGAAAAAATAAAGAAAGCACATACAAATGCAAACCTCCTAAGAAAATCAATCATGGCTTTACTATCTTCTTCCTAAAAAGGTTTCACTTACAGTTTTGCGAAAACGGTTCGATCGAATCATTCCAAGGAATCAGGACTCGTTCGCTCGCTGGGTAAGCATGCCTGGATACAATAGAGCAGCCTGACTATGAATGACTCTCGTGAGCTGAACAGTAGACATTAGTGTTTGTGGTCTCTATAGGGTCTCAGTGTCCATCTGAGAGAGCACATTGCTCAAGAAGTGACTGTTTTCTGTGTCTGAATAGAGCAGCTGTTCTGTTCCATTCATTTTGAGAATAAGAACTTTGGAAATTCAGTGATAGCAAATAACCACATCACTATGGAAAGTCAGTCATACCAAATCAATGAATAATGTTTGGCGTGGCACATAACGACTATTGGGTTGTGCTTTGGGTTTTTAAAAACTCTTAATTCAGCGATTTATTTCATTTGTACGCCCTGAGGTGTCTCATTCTTGTGTGGTTACTGTACTGATATCAGCAGTTTTTCACAATCATGCAAATGTTGCTGCTTTATTTGCTGATCTGGGATCAGCTCTTCATAATTAAACCATAAACCCAATCAAAATGAGTAAAACCACATCTGATCAGGAGATCTTTGGCTTTTCTGACTTTTATAATCACGCTCATAAAAAAAACCCTTATGGACCCACCTAAATGAGTCACGTCTAGGAGTGAGCTCTCTGAAAATCCCCTTACTGAAGAACTGAACAAATCCCAGCTGAGCAAGACTTTCTTCTAGTGAATTACTCTCTCTTTTATTGCTCATGTCACCAGCACCTGTTCCAGAGATATCCGACTCCTTCTCAACTCCTCAGTTCTGTTCAACCCGGAAATAAGCTTTGAACAATGTCCAAACATAAATAGCATTCACACAAGACAAATATTAGCTCATCGATAACTTCACTCATAAAGCGACAAACGAGCATCCGGTTGTAAATCATAAAAAGGACAATAAAGTCCAGGAGCTTCTGAACTTCTGCAGGTTACAGGAAGTTTAGGAGTGATTGCAAAACAAAAAAACAAAAAACAAAAAAACATTAGCATTTAATGAGAATTTGATCATTATTTAAATAATATTGCTCTCAAAACTATTAATGCCAAATGTTAATAATTACATATTTTCACGTGCTTTCCTGTTTCTAAATTCAGTTGATTTATAAATAGAATAATTTTCAATCAATTCAGACAAAAAAAAGTAATATTTTAAAATATAAAAAAATTTATTTTAATTGTCAATTGTTTACAAGTTGTTGTTTTTATAATAGTTTTTGTTAATATTGTTTATGAAATTTTATTTTTATATTTTGCTTTTCAGTTAATTGATTGAACTTGGAGGTTTGTTGTGTATTTTTGTACTTTTTATTATTTGTTAAATGTCTATATACTTACTATAGTTACTTTATGTTAATGCTAAAATGTGAAATGTTGCCTTAGCATGTAGCAAAAATAAAGTTTTGGTTTGTAGATATATATATTTACAAACTAAAACTTTATTTTAAATATATATATATATATATATATATATATATATATATATTTATTTATTTATTTATTTTTATATTTTAGTTTTAGATAACTATAATAAACCTGCTATGAACAGTCATCTATAAAGGACCTGCATAAAGAAATCAGAATAAACAAAACCAGCATGCAGATGTTAAATTACATGAGGATCAGTAAATATTGTTAATATTTTTGTGCAATCCATCTTTTTAAATATCTGTTATCTCTCTTTCACTTTAAAAAAAGACTAATGTTTACAAATAGAGAGGCATGAATAAATAAATCTGTATATCACTGCTCTTTAGGTCAGTGTGGTTCAGATGAATGATCACAGCTGCCCATTATCCCTCAACAACACACTGAGAGACTCAGACGGGATTAAACGCCATGACTCCTGATCTCTGGAGATGAAGATTACAAACCATAATCTCACTCCGCAGATGGACTTCACCGCGCTGCTCTCCTGAGAAAAAAACAGCAACAACAAAACATTGCAACAGTCGAGATGCCAGACTGAATCATATATGTTTATGCAAGTAAAAACCCATAACATAAATACCATGGAAATCAAACTTTCATACTGCTTACTAGTATGTATACTGTGTTCAGTTCGCTGTTTTTCTGCACAACCAGCTTCATTTGACAAAATATGTGCAAACTAAATATTATGCAATATACCACAATATCATTGCATATTGTTTCACATATTTATACGGCAGGCATATACTATGCAATAATTAACAGTGTACAAGTATTTCATTGGGTGGATCTGAGAGAAGCTGTATGAGAACGTGAATGACTCTGCTGCCCTCTAGTGGTGGATCAAAGAAAAACTACAGAGTTTAATTTGATGAATACATACACAAGTCATTGTTAATATAATCTACAATGATCATGTAAACCCCAGTCTTTCGAAATAGCATTTATAAACAAACGCAGAAGTAAAATGTTTCACTATAAAACTAATATGACTGTATAGATAAATATACATACAATACACTATAAACGATTTACCAAAAAAGTTCTTGATATTAAATGCAGCACGTAACTCCATCAAGGCACTGAAAACTGATGCTACAAAGAGGCTTCCTGCTCCTTTACTGAAACGTTACGCATCCTAAGACACTATAAGAAGATAAGTAGAGTTGGAGAGTAAAGTGCATTTTCGTATTTCTAAAATGCCACCAAGTGTTCATTATTCAAAGATGACTGAGTAATCAAACAATTATCCCTTTACAAATTCGCTAATATATATAAAATACACGTACTTCATAAAGAGAGTGCTAAGTGTCTGTAACAAGACTTTCTTTCACTGCGCGGATGTTTGTGTGCTAATAAACATTTACGCTGGCACCTTCGTCTCCATCAGTTTGCTGTTTTTGGCCTTGAGCTCTTTAAATACCAGTCCACAGGAAATCCTTCATCATAAATCACATCCAGACAAGAACGGGATACGAATACTGATATAACACTGAAGAACGTAGTTCTCATAAAGGTAGTGTAAAAATGTGCTTCTCTTCCATATGCACATATGTCCTGTTTTTCATTTGGCACTGTTTCATTTCCACAATTTGAATATCTGCTCCAAACGCAGTTTTCCTCTTATTTTCGGAGGATATGCTTCACTACTCAACTTTCCAGATGGCGATTTTCCCGTCGGCCCTCGCGGCTCCGCTGAGCACGTATCGGTCTTCGGCCGAGCACAGAGTCTGGACGCTGTCGTTGTGGGCCATCAGCTCCTTCTCCACCGTGTATCGGTCCGTGTTCACCACGTAGATCTTCCCGCGGCTTTTCCCCTGGCAGCCCACCCAGATCTGAGGGCAGGAGACATTTTAATAGCACTCTGAGTATTCTTCTTCTTCACTCTGACGGGGAAGTGCGAGTCGTGTCTCACCTGGTTTTTGACTTTGATCATGCAGACGACGCCGGTGCAGTCTTTGAGCTGGATCCTGAAGCAGGGTCTGTTCAGATCTCTGCTGTGCCACACACACAGCTCACCTGAGTCTGCGAAGCCTGCCCACAGCTGCTCCACCTGCAGAATCAAGACAATTAACCAGATTAATAACAATACATACGCAGAATACTTTATATGAGTGTTATCTTATAAGGGCGATACGGTTGCTTGGAGCAGTAAATAGTATAAGTAATACAGAGACCAGAATTACTGTATTTAGCCTGTATATATATATATATATATATATATATATATATATATATGTAGTCAACATTTTCATCAAAGTCCTAAAATCAGTGTGTTCTTGTCTTAGGATATAAAATGTAGATAACCAGAAAACTTTTGGGGTCAGATTTGTTTTGAAAGTAATTCATGGCTTATTCAGCAAGGATCAAAAGTGCCAGTAAAGACATTTTGAGAAGATTTCTGTCAAATAAACGCTGTTCCTTTGAACTTTCAAGGAGAAACTAAATGTAGCAAGCAGCACACTTGTTTATTTCAACACTGATAATAATCAGAAATGCTTCTTAAGCAGTAAATCAGGAGAAGGATCATGTGACACTGAAGACCAGAGTAATGATGCTAAAAATACAGCTTTGATCACAGGAATAAATCACATTATATTTAGCCCATTCACATAGAAAACACTGTAATAATATTTTACAATATTACTGTTTTGACTGTATTTTTGATCAAATAAAGGAAGTCTCCGTGAGTGTAAGAGTTGTCTTTCAAAAACAGTAAAAATCATACCAACCCTTCAATAAATAATAATAATAATAAAATATATTTTATTAAATCATTAATCGAGATCCAAAATAAAAGATTATTCTTATACATATTTATTATGTATATATAAATACACACACATACACATTTATTCAAGAAACATTTTCATATTAAATATATATATAAAAATAAATAAATGTAAATATTTTCTAAATATACTGCATGAGTGTGTGTGTGTATATATATATATATATATATATATATATATATAAATAAACAGTACACACACGTTATGTACAAAAACTTTTATTTTGGAGTAATTAATTGTTATTAATCTTTTGACAGCACTGAAATAAATTCAACCAAATAAACTGACTAATTACAAAAAAGGAAACATCTAGCAACCACCCAGAAGCCCCTAGCAACTTTTTCCGAACCCCTTTTCTTGGAAACGATCAAAAGCAGTCGCATCACAGCTCATCAGAGAGGCCAGAGGCCCATTAAAACAGCCTCAGACGTGTGACTCACTGAAGCCCAGCTGGATGGACGAGGGAGTTTTACCTCGTTAAAGAGCAGGAAACTGCTGAAGCCCCTCGGTGAACTCAGCAGGTGATCTGGAAGAGAGACCTTACGATGAAGCGCCCCGTTCCTGAACAACTCCAGCAGACAATCACCAGCACCTGCGATACACAAAACAATCAGTTACGCACTCAAAGTATTTGATTTAAACAAACTGAAACCGAAAGGTTATTTATTAAAAGGAATTTATCCAAAAAATTATTTAAATTTTTAATGATATTATTAGTGCTGTCAAATGATTCATCGTGATTAATATCATAAAAAAATAAACGTTTTTGTTTACACAATATATGTGTGTGGACTGTGTGTTTATTATGTGTATATAAATACAAACACATATATGTCTAAAAAAAAAAAAGTGCATTTATATATTACATATTAAAAATATATGTAAATATTTCCAAAACTGTTTTTCCAAAGTTCCGCAAAATTTATGTGAGTGTATGTAAACATAATAAATATACACAGTACATATATTAACTATGTAAACAAAACTTTGTACTCCAATTCATTGTTGAGATATAAACATTTAAACAGCAGCTGTAACAAGCTCACATTAAATACCAGTTTAAGTAAAATGCTTTGTAATAAATAAAAGTAAAGTCTGAGTTGTAATATAAGAGAAGTGTGCACTGGTGGCAGTGTGTGAGGCAGACGTACAGCACCACAGCATGCCGGCGTGGATCTGGATGCCCCGCAGTCGGTCACAGGAGACTCTGAACTGTCGTCTGACCTGCAGCGTGGAAACGTCCCACACGATCACACTGCCCTCGTCACTGCATGAGTACGCCACCGTCTGACTGCTCCGGACGCCAGCAAAAACACTCAATCAACATTACTGGGAAATTTAGCATTACAGTATGCCACCTGCTCAGCAATGGATGCTCTGCAGTGAATGGGTGCCGTCAGAACGAGAGTCCAAAAAGCTGATAAAAACATCACACTAATCCACAAGTCATCTTTAATTTAGTTCACTTTATCCATATGCATCTGCTGCAAAACACATTTTCCTCTTCTTCAGATCAAGCTGCACATCTATTCTATTCTGAATTCTATACTGAATTCCACATTCTGTTCTATTATAGTATGATTTGTATACATTTTATTCTGTTTTGCATTCATCACTGTTTTATACATTTATAATGTATATTATATTATATTGTGATGTTTTCATCAGCTGTTTGGATTCTGACGGCACCCATTCACTGCAGAGCATCCGTTGGTGATTCAATTTGATTGGAATGCCACATTTCTAAAATCTGTTCCCGTTACGAAACAAGTTCACGTACATCACAGATAGCCCGAAGGAGTCATTTGTAGGCGAGCTACTCCTTTTACGACGGTCCTGACTGGTCTCGGTTACCTGTATTTGTCAGGTCTCTCTTCCAGGGCGAGTCCCGTGACTTCACCACGATGCTCCGTCAGCTGTTTATTGCAGGAAACGCTCCGCGGGTGTATGATGTAAATGAACGAGTCCTTTGAGCCGATCCACAGCTGCTGCTGGTTCACTGCCATCATGCAGTTCTGACAGGACAGAAAACAAGCATGTGTTCACACAGTAAACAGCAGGGGGCGCACTAATGACTCTCCGTGACTATGCATCAAAGTGATGTGGTGGAGTCAAACAAAATACAAATTTTTTTTTTTTTTTTTATGTATTAATATCGTTGTATTGTGGGAAAATTCTTAATGCTTTTAGATAAAGCAAGTTGTGTTTTCTCACATTTGCTGTTTGTGTTTCCTCATTTCCTCATAATTAGCCATAAAAAGAAGGCAAGGAAACACATAGACCACAAGGTTAGTTTATATTTCTAGAAAGCTTTTCTCACCAGACGGGACTTTCCCACTTGAACAGAGTTGTGCTGCATGGACCAGCTGGCCGCGTCGAACACCAGCACCTTTCCCTCGCTCAAAGCACACCACAGCTTTGGGTTTCCTCCACCGTCCAGCTCCGAAACGCCCAGCTGACCTATAAAACACACACACACACACACACACAGTGATTACCAGACGAGTCCTGGCTTTCCTAACTGGTTCAGTGTCTTTCCTGCTGTGACTCCTTACCACCAAACTTTCACAATCTGAGGAAGGATGTGTTTCTGTATACCATAAATGAGATTTAAATTTGTTATTAACTGTTTAACATAAATGAACATCCATTCAAATATAAAAATAGGACTAGAATATACGGTGTTTTACATGTAAAATCTTTTCATCTATTTTATTTAAAAATTACATGTTGCTTAATAATTTAAAACTAATTTCTAATAGTTTTCTAAATATTTTTTATTATTTAAAATAAAAATAAAGTATTTTTATGTTTTATGTATTTTTATTTAATTAAAAATACACTGATGAATGCACTAGATTAATGTAGACTAATTCATTTTTTTTCACACACACATATACATACATACACATACACACACACACACACACATATTAGTGACAACCTTGGGGGAAAATATTCTTTTTTCAATACAGAAAAAAAATCTAAATGCACCTAAAAATAAGGTTTCTTTATGTAAGATATAACGTCTTATTTCCTTCTTGTGATTGTGACCTGTAAGTGTTATGTAATTATGTCAGGTTTTATGAGATCTTTTATAGTTTGTCACTCCAAGTGTGTAAAGAAAGCATGTGACTTTTGTCATTACACTCAGCTTGAACCAACAGAAGCAGGTTCGTTTTATGTTACGCAATCAAAATACAGCAGTATCGTGATTCTTACCGGAGTCATATGACCAGTCCTCACTGATCTATCAGCGAAACCTAACTAATCAAAAACACATCTATGACACAGATTATGTCCTGATTATGTATGAAATTTGCTTGGTTTAAGTATATAAGCAATAAAAAACTATATATACCTGTATAAGAATATATATAAATACATACAGTACATACATGCACACACACACACACGTGTTTGTGTACTGTGCATATTTATTCCGTTTATATAAATACAAACACATGCATGTTTATATTTAAGGAAAATATGTTAGGTTTATATATGAAATTTATATATAATATAAAATATATATAAATTAATATATAAATGTACAAACATAAATATGTTCTAAATATATACATGCGTGTGTTTGTATTTATATATATCCACATAATAAATATACACAGTACACAACACATATAATATAAACAAAAACG
>JAUCMS010000128.1:747981-758300 GCA_032357445.1 Enteromius radiatus | reverse complement strand
AAAAACAGACTGTTTCATTCTAGGGTCAAATTCTAGGGTTGTAAATGGACCTGGAAAACCGTTTCCCCTTACCTAAGATATATACCTTCTATGTACATATCAGACCACAATTTCAAATATTCTCTCAATGCATTCTATGGCACCTTTAATACAAAAACAATAGTAGTGTAGTGTATATATCCATGCTTTTTTAAAAATCATAATTATAGCAGTATAGATAATACTCTCAGCTAATGATAAGTCATCTCACATGAACTGGTTTGCAGTACTGAGCCACCACACCATGAGTCTGGTTCCCAAACACATCCGTGAACACCAGGAAATGAAAGTAGTCTTCTCTGCTCTCATTGGTTATTCTCAACCCATCTGTCCAATGACAAACCAGACTGAGTCAGCGTCACGGTCAGACACAGAACAGCAGGCCGAGGCGTTTGCGAGGGTTACCTGGGAAGCAGAGCTGAGGCAGGGCTATCAGGTCAATGTTCTGAGGCACGCTGAGGTCGTCTGACGTAGCCAGCGCAGGTTCGTTGGTTTGGCTAGAGCTGCTGATGGTGGAAACCGGTCGCTCTCTCTTCTTCTTAAAGGAGCGTCTCCGCTGGACCCTGCTGAAGGCCGAAGCGTGACCATGTTCAGTGCCATTACTGGAGCTTTCCTTCGTCACAAAAGGTGGAGCATGAACCTGCAGCACCTCCGCCTCCACCAGAGGCTCTTTGTCTTTAACCTGCAGCTGTGACAACAGCTCAACATTATACAGTATATAAATGTATACATATATACACATACAATTACATTTCAGGAGGTCTTTACATGAAAATATTTCATAGTTATGAATATTATATAATATACATATAAGTGTGTGTGTATTATCTCAATTTCACAAACATTTTAAAACAACTACATAGACATTATATAAATAACAAACAAGAATAAATATACAAATATATATACTATTTTAAAAACAAGAGTGATAAATTACATAGGGTCCTTATACTGGGATGATTTAAAAAAAAAAAAGTTTAATTCTTTTTAAAAATGTCTCTTAATATATTTTCTAAATAAAAATGTTATATTATATATAATTTATAACACATCTCTCTCTCTCGGTTGTCCATCGAATCCGATGACGACGTCCACACTTTAAACTGTGAGATTTTTTAATATAATATTTTTTTTTATATAAAGAAATAATCAATAATCAATATTAAATTATATATATAGATATTTTATATAGATATTTTCATTTAAATAATGTGACTAACATTAATACTAATATATATATAACTATTAATAAAATGCTAATTCATTTAACTCTTTTTACACTTTAGTAAAAATGTTTTATATTATTATTAATATTAAAAAGATTACATAAACTTTTTTTTTTTATCATTAACATATAAGGATTTTATGCTTTCCATTATATTATATATCACCCTGTATAATATAACACATAACATATTAAATTATACAGGATGATACCTAAAAAAATCATACAGGACAATATGTTACATTGTACATACCATATGTATACATACATATTCATTAGATGAAAAGTTTATTATTATTATTATGAATCATAGCCCTGGTGCGAGAGCCCTTTTAAAGCTGCTGGTTATTTATATTACTATTAAATACATTTCAAACAGCTTTTTCATAGTTTCTTGCTCATGATTTTGACTGGCTGTGAATACTGAAATGAACGGTTTAAGATGTCTCACCTGGCTTAGATCTTTCAGACGTTCGTTTGATACTCCGAGCACCACACATGCCTCCAACAGACCAGACGGGACGTTTTCTGCCATCAGAACTGATTCTGCTGAGCTCTGGTCAACGGTCTTTCAGTCACTCACATACACTAGTCTTCAGTCTTCAGCCCCATTGTGGTTTTTCAGCTTCCTGTAGGTCTGTTGAAATGGTTACTAAGACTTCAGTTTATGCTGCACCAGACATTTTCAGTAGCACTGACTGGAAAAGCAAACATGATTACCATTGCTTACGGTTAATCATGGAACATTTAGTATCTCACAGACCAAAAAGCATCTAGTAATATTGTGTAAGAAGCAACCACGCAAACAAAATAGGGAAATTTGCACAGTATGTGGTACAAAAACCATAAAAATCACGTATGTCAGAGCATGTGTTTCACAATCAAAAACTTCTGAGTTAACTATCCCATGTCTCCCAGCTGAGTCAAGTGGCTGATCTACATGTCATCATAGATTCATGTGTCATCTTTCAGAGCACTACATTTCTGGGTGTCCACCTGGAGGAGAACCTGTTCCCAGCTCTCTGCACAAGAGAGCCCAACAACGTCTTTTCTTCCTGAGAAGGCTAAAGAAGGCCCAGCTCCCACCCCCAATCCACACCACCTTCTATAGAGGAACTATCGAGAGCATCCTGAGCAGTTGCATCACTGTCTGGTTTGGGAATCGCGCAATATCAGACCGCAACCCCCTACAGCGTATAGTGAGGACAACTGAGAAGATCATCGGGGTCTCTCTCCCCTCTATCGAAGACGTCTACACCACAGGCTGCATCCGCAAAGCCACCAGCATTGTGGCCGACCGGACACACTCCTCACACTCGCTCTTCACCCTCCTGCCATCCGGAAAAAGGTACTGAAGCATTCGGGCCCTCACATCCAGACTATGTAACAGTTTCTACCCACAGGCCATCCTGACTGATAAACACACACACATTAACACACACACACACACACACACACACACACACACACAATCTACCTTCCTACCTGATCTGCTCTTTTGCAGTATCTGCAGTTTTTGCACACCCCATAGCTCTTTGTTTACATTTGCACGTGCACTTTGTCATCTGTTTGTCTACTGTTGTCTCTGTTTTGCATAGAAAGTAGATAATCTTTAGGTTAAATAAAAAAATGTGGTCTTGTTTATTTTTGTAAATTTGTTGTTAAATGATGTTGTTGCATGTATGTAGCACCTTGGTCCTGGAGGAACGTTGTTTCGTTTCACTGTGTATGTACTGAACTGTATATGGTTGAAATGACAATAAAAGCCTACTTGACTCGACTTGACTTTATCTGCAGTGCCAAGACAAAAGTCTTAATTACAAAATACGGACTTCAAACTGGTTATGTTTCGAGAAAAATAGTGACAAATGGAAAAATAAATACATAATAAAACAAAAGTTTCAAAAATACATCAAACAGTACAGTCCTAAATAAATGTTATTTGTAAGCATTAGTGAGATACATTACAGTTTTCATGAATAGTCTGAATATATATATATATTACATTATTATGAATTGTTCACAAATATATATATATATATATATTATTTTCCTTTTATTTAATTATAGTTCATTAGTACATAAATGAAAATGACCAAAATTTCCTTGGCAGCTAGCTGAATTAAAATACGTTTTTAAAAATATTTTATGTTATTGAAATATGATTTTAATTTAACTATACAACTTTAAATAAATAAATGAAAGGGTCAAAATATATAAATAAATAAATTTAATTTAATTAATTAATTATTTAAATACCTTTTATTCATTCATTTATTTAATAAACAATTAATTACAGCCAAAATAAAAGTTTTTGCTTACATAATTTATATATGTATGTACTGTGTGCATTCATTATGTATGTATAAATACAAAAACATGTACATATTTAAGAAAAATATACTAATTTGTATATGGAAAATATTTAAATATATCATATACAAATATAAATATAATACACATGTAAATATTTTCAATATACTGTATGAGTACGTATTTACTGTATATACATAATAAATATACACAGTACAAGCACATATTGATTTTGCATGTGATTAATCACGATTAATTATTTGACAGCACTAGTTCATCAAAATAAACTGCTTTAAAAACCACAGGTCTACATGTTAAAACTTCCACAAGTATTTGTGAGTGAAACAGGACATTCAACACGATTTTCTCCACTTAAGTGCATGCTTTCACATTTGAATTTGCATCATTAGAGGTCAGCAATGAATAATACAGTCTACTAGTCTGGTTCTCCCTGAATGCTCCCCTGTTTTTCCATCAGAATGACTACATGCTGTGACTTGCTCCCAGCAGCCCAACATCTGCTTCTTGTCAGAAAGTGGATAAAGTTCAGACTACTAAGACCAAGACTGAATATGAAAGTATAGATTGCCACAGTTCAGTCCACAGCATCTACTCAGGACTGTACGTGTGTTTACATCACATACACACAAGAGCTACAACACAGATCCTGGTCTTCATGGTTCTTGAGCAAAGCAGCGAGTGAAGTCACGTACAGTACAGACAGAGGGAGCATTCATACACCGCTGGAGCCAAGTTTGACAAAGACGTCAGACCAGTTGGGAAAAACCAAGAAAAGCAATGTTTGTCACTCTTGAGCACATACCTCCTTCTGTTTGGCTGTACTACTCCAAACAAGTGCTCTAACTGTATAATCATTATATATGGTTTCTTTTATGATTTAAAGTTATCAAGTTGCACTAAGAAGTGCAAGTTTGTGGTCTTCGATTTTTGAAACAATGTATTTATAAATTGTGTATATGTAATATACTACATAAGAAACACACACACTGTATATAAACATTAATAAAATAAAAAAAACTTTTCAAACGTTTAAGCTCTTTTTTGTGCACAACCCAGCTGACAACACAGTAAACAAGCTCAATAGACCAATACATAAAACATCCAATGATTTTGTTGATATTTTAATGGTTTTGCTTAAAATATGATATTTCAAGCACTATTTCACATCTGTTTTCACTTTCTTTGACACGTTAACAGCCCATATGCACGTTCACAACTGAAACTAAAGGAAAACACCGAACAGATCAAGTTTAAAAGCATAAAATATAATGTTACAGTGACTGAACATAGAGAAGAAGTAAGTTAATATCCTGTCTGTGACACATATACAATATGAGTTAAACGATCTACTCTGTGTGTTAAGATTCACTATAACGCAGTAGCAGCTACAAAATGTTAATCCATAATCAGTAAAGATTCAGGGTAAACAAACCTGTGTCCGGCCGCGTTAGTTACAGCGTGTTGTCGGTTGGGAGTTGAAATGCGACAGAAAGTAAAAGACTAACTTAGCCGCGCTGATGTTGAAGTAGATCACTAACAGAACACGCCTCGTTATGACAATAAAGGCGGCATACAGTCGCGACCTGACCCGTCAAACTCTTTCTGAAAGATGGATGGAAATCCCGCAACTGGAGACCCGCTGCCGAAATGACCAACCGTACTATGGTAAGACTCGACTCATGAATATGAATTAGCTAATGCTAACGTTGCTTAGTAACCTTTTTGAAGCGTCCAGTGAGATTACATAATTAATATTCTACGTCACGGCGTTATTATAATGAGACTCACCAGCTGCCATAACGCCCGCCTTTTCGGCCAATCAAGATAGATTATAAGCCAAACGTCACCTTACGTAATTAATATTCATATCCAAAGCCGTCACCATAGTAGAATTCGTAAAATGATATCTCAGAGCTGAAAAACATCTGGATTAAATGTACAAAATCTTTCCGGAAAGTACTATAAAGAACTCCGAGGCTGATTTTAATTGGACTAATGAAGGTTCATCGACAGTAATTAATATAGGCTACAGTTTATTTTGTGTATGCTCTTGACGCTACACGTGCATGTATTCAAACTCTGATTCATCAATTTTAAAGCCAAACCGCCGCCTGGTGTTTATTTTCGATTAGTGACCCAAAGGCCATCATTAAAAAAGTGTCTAAAAAATATTGTGAATCTTTTGATTCAGATAAAAACACATTATTTACATGCATGAAATTCTTAAAATATAATATTACATTGCAAGTAAAAAAAAAAAAAAAAGAATTGACACAAAATAAAACTTTAAGTGGACAATGTTTTAAACATTTAAAACATTATCAAAAAATAGCTTAAACAGACGCTTCTATACAATTGGTGAGCTGAGCTGATTCATTTTGAGAAAGTTTTATTGTAGTTCTGCAACATCAAAATTTTCACATGATCATTATTTAAAAAATAAAAATTACATAATATTAACACAAATTCTTAAAACATAAAAACCAACACAAAATGCGTTATAGTCCCCAAAATCTGCTAAATGCAGAGGTACAAATGTTTCCAAAGAATGGATATTTTCACCCACAACTTGTTTGTTAAAACTCTATGATCAAAATAAGTCGGTAAAGAGGTCTTTTCTCAACAACAACAAAAAGTCGAAACCTGGTGGGTTCAATCTGAGCGACTCAAGCTCTTCCCATCTGCACTAAAGACACAAACCATCTGTTGATCGTAAAGCAGAAGTGAATGTCTGATCTCTGATCTGTGTTTCCAGTGGTTTTATATCGTCTCTATGCTGTGACAGCACCGTTACATTCTTCCATCCGCCGATGAGGATGATGATGAAGATGTTGAGTTCATGTCCTCTTCGTTAGCACCGCACGTGTCCACCAGACAGATGAGGCAGCTGGTGACAGGAAATGCACGGACTTTGCTGGAGACCACCCATTTGTCGGTCTCTGTGTAATACTCCATGATGTGCCCGAGACGACCGACCCCCTGAAACCCGGCCAGCACGTAGATGACGGAGCCCACGGCGGCACACTTCACCGTCACACCGCGCCACGGCATCGGAGACGCCATCTTCCACTCGTTACTGCCGATCTCGTAGTACTCCACTGAGTCCAGACCACCTGAGAGAAGCACCACCGTCACAGACCACAAAAAACACAGTGTGATGGACTGGACTGACTTCAGAGAGGCAATATTAGTGATTAATCACATCCAAAATAAACATAATATATGTGTGTGTTCTGTGTATATTCATTATGTATATATAAAGACACACACATACAGTATGTATTTATGTTAATATTTATTTGATATAAAAACACGTAAAATATAATCATATTTTTCTTAAACATATGCATGCATGTGTATGTATTTATATATACATAAACTTTACTTATAAAAGTAAAGATAGCCTTGCCTTCTCAGTTACAGCATTAAAAGGATCATTAAATAAATACAGTTGTTACAAGTAAACTAAATAATAAAAAATTTTCCAATTATAGTCATATTTTTATTAGTACATATTATTTAACATTTTAGATTTATAATATTTTATTAAAATAATATTTATATAATAACAAAAATTAAAGCTATGCTATACAGTAAACAAAAGCAAAGTCAATTAAAATATTAATACAGAAATTAAAAATAGAAAAAGACAACGCAACAATTTAAAATTACAAAAACAATTGGCAAAAAGTACAGAGATGTAAATATAAAATATTGTAATATTTTGTTTACTTTGTTACTCAAGGTTTTCCTGCACCAAGAACAACTGTAGTTTTTCCAGAATCCATAAAGAAGTGTTTTTTACATTAATTTATCTATCTATATTTCTGCATTTAAACTCTAATCTAGTGTAAATAACATTGTATTTTATGAATTCTATAAATACTCTTGGATGAAAGCACTCTAGGATAAATCATTTGTTAAGTAGCGACGAATAAAAAGCACCTGCTGAAATGAATAAATGCACAATGATGACGTCATCACTGCAATACGTGCATCCTGAATTCTGATCGGTCTTTCTTGCATTTATTTGTCATCTACTGTATAACTCCCTGAAGATAGAGTCAGTGTGTTAAACATTATGACAACGGCACAGTAGCTCAGAACCAAAACATGTCTGACACTTGCACTGCTGTTATAAGAAGCGTTTTCAGTCATTACAGAACACTGTCTGTGTCAAGCTTAACAACTCAACAGATGCTGGAAGCAGCAGGAATATTAATATATTAAAATACAGCAAATACTGGCACAAGAAACAAACTTTCAGAGATACATACCGAGTGTGTTCTGCCCGCCGATGGCATATATTCTTGAGTTCACCACAACCAGACCGTGATTCTTACGAGCCTCCCGCATCCCACAGAGAGCCCTCCACCTGAAAAAACACACACACACACACACACACACACACAAAGCTCCCGTAAACCTGTATCAGTTCCTCACAGCTATTACATGACTTCAGAAGTCTTAAAAGTAAGAACATTTTTGTCAAACCCCTTCAGCTTAAAATACTTTCTTGAAGTCCAGCTGAAATTTTAAATACTGTACTTCAATCCTTTACTGATCCATTCACATGTTCATAGTTCAATGATGTCAGTTAATTGTAATTTAATATTGCGTACAGGTAAAACAAATGTTTTTTATAAAAGTATTTTTAAGTATTTATTTATTTTAATTTCACATTTTTATGATTTAATTCATTATTCCTTTGGGAGACATTGAGCATACAAGTTGATGATTTTTTTTTGTTTTTTGCCTGGTTGAAGAAAATTGTTTTTTTTTTTTTAAATAAAGAATATAAATTTGAAATTTAAAATCAAGTCAAATATCTTTCATATTTCATTTTATTTAAACTGATGTATTTTAATATTTAAATGTTATATTTTGTTGGTATAAATTAAACATATTAAAAATACTTTTCATAATTTTGAAATAAAGTATATGTTGTCTTGAAGTACTAAAGTAACTAATAAAAAAGCTAAATTTAAATATTAATAAACCCTACAGTAGTTTAGAAATGATACCAAATTAACACTGAAATTATGACAGAATTTACATTCTAGGTGTACATTCTATTCCTTTAAAGATTCAGATGAAATGCAGGTGTTGTGAATATCAACGTGCAAAGAAATACAACTATATTGCTCTGTATCTTGAAAATAGAAAATATAATATTTATACAGTGTTTTTGCCCTTTTTGAAGCAGAAGGTGGAAAATTACGCTTTTATTTTATTTCAAATTTATTTCAGTTAATGAAAACTTTTTTTAATAGTTTTCTTTAACTGAAATAAATTTCAAATAAAATAAAATATGAATATCTGATTAAGAAAAACAAAAAAAATAAACCTAATATATAACATATATTATAAATAAATATATATATATATATTAATATATTACTTATTATTGTTTTGTTTCTTTTATTGCTTTATTAATATATATATATATATATATATATTAACATACAGCTATTTTGGGTGTGATTAATCGTTTGACAGCACTAGAACTATCCCTCTTCAGAAGTATCCACGTATTGCTAGGAAAAGCCCTGAATGGCTGTGTGTTTTGGTCACAGACATACTCTTCAGTGTTGGGGTCGTACACCTCGCAGTCGTTGAGGACCCGGCCAGACACGTTGTTTCCCAGACTTCCTCCGCAGACGTAGATCAGGCCGCTGGCCTCCACCGAGCCGTGACTGCAACGAGGCATCAGCATGTTGGGCTTCGTCTGCCACGTCTCCGTACGTGTGTCGTAACACTCGAACAGATTCAGAGCTGAATTTCCTGTCAACACAATACACCAGACCAACATTACTGCCTACTCACTTCCTCTCTAAACCCGCGGGACGCTCTGCACAGACTCACCCACTTCGGACCCTCCAGAGGTGTAGATCTTCCCTTTGGAGGCGCAGGCGGCCAGGCTGTCCCGTGGGTTCGGGGGGCCCAGTTTGGAGTACCAGCTGTCCTTCACCACGTTATAGCAGTCCATCCGTTTGATGGGGAAGAGCTGAGAGCCGCCCAGGATATAAACCACATTGTCCCAGAACACACTCGCCGCGTCCCGGCGCTTCTCAAAGGGGCAACGAATGTCCGTCCAACTGTAATCCTGAAACACACAAACACAGAATAATGAGCTTTTAAAATCATTTCATGCAGACATGCAGATAACAAAGTGAAATATATATGTATTATTTTGTATGTTTTTATCAATTATTTTATTCACTGTTTTTTTAAGCAAAACTGCAATTAAGTAATTGCATTTATTTGATTGCTAAATTTATATTTATTAAAATTATGTAAATAAAATATTTTCAGGGGTTTTTATCATTTAACAGAGAAACATACTCATTATAGACTTTCCATTTTTGTGACTTCTATGATTTTATTTTTTATGGTTGTAATGTTTTATTGCAAAATAAATAAATAAATACTGCAAATAGAAGTCATTTTTTTTAAATATTATATATATATATAGTAAGAAACTATAGTTTGCCTCGACCCAGATTCCACTCCACAATATGGGTTTGATCATGCTCATCTACCAAGAAGGCTTAATTATTATAGAGGAGACATAGGTCAGTAGTTATGTTGATTGAAGACCATTTGGGATAGTCACATATTGAGCAAATGGTCACCCATTGTATCATGGAAGCGGGTGTGGGACACTGAGAACCATCTCAGACAAAGAGGTGTTAGAACATGATTAACATACAGACCACAG
>JAUCMS010000128.1:702894-722128 GCA_032357445.1 Enteromius radiatus | reverse complement strand
TGTCCCTTGAAAAGATATAATAAAATATTGACAAAAATGTGAGGGGTGTACTCACTTTTGTGAGATACTGTATATATGGAATATATATGGTTGCATCCATCATAATGCCATGAATTGTGCACACCGCCATTATATTAAAAACTACTGAACCATAGTATTTCCACTTTTTAGGCATGTAAGGACACTAGCATTCTCTGATTGGCTTTTCTCCCTTACAAATTGAAAGCCAATCTCAATATATATATATATATATATATATATATATGGTTGCATCCACTACCATAATATTTCTAATTTGTGAACAGGGTTCCAATATTTTGGGTCCCCAATGCTCAATGCTTCAGTATTTCCAATTTGTGGATATGGTACTAATGTATTCTGACTGGCAATATTTTCCCCCCAATTATCAGTTCGTTAAATGTTAGATTTTGTTCCCCAATTAATGTTTTTTATTCTGATTAGCATTTTTTTCCCCAATGATCAATGCTTTACATTTAGTCCCCCAATCTTGAACATATATAGTTTCAACGATAATCCGACCATGCTTTTGGACACTAGTATGGTATCAAAAACTACCATAATATTTCTAATTTGTGAACAGGGTACTAACAATGTGATATTTTTAGTTTTGTCTAAACATATATAAACATATGTGTGTGTGCATTCATTATACCACTAACATGGTATTAAATGATTAACATAGCATTTCCAATTTGTGGACATGCTACTAATATATTCGAATTTGGACATATGATCAATGCTATAAATTTAACATTTGGTTCCCCAATCTTGAATATAAATGGTTGCGTCCATTATACTTACATTATACACTATAGTATTTCCAATTTGTGGACATGACACTAACATAATCTGAACGTCATGCTTTTTCCCCAGTGACCAATGTTTTCAATTTTATATCGGATTCCCCAATTTTGAATAGAAGTACATGGTTGCATCCATCATAACTCCATTTGTTTTGGACGCCACCACAGTGCTAACAGCTTTTGGACATGGTAAGCATGGAAATACCACAGTGTCTTTGGAGCAAGTGAACGCAATGATACATGAAAGCCATCTGAAACTTACTATATCATGGTTTTCATAAGGGCTCTGATTTCTTCCAGAACTTTCCATTTGCTCTCTTCTCCTGCCGTCTTTCTATCCTCTAGCTCTCCCTGGGGCTTTGCTTTGCTGGACTCGGCAGTCAGCCGTAAGAATGAGGCCAGTAACAGAGTGACAGCTGTAATTTTCTGCTCGCGACCGACCCGAATCACTGCACAAACACAAGAATACCACTGAGCGCCACAGCAGAAGTTCCTCTTCCAGTATGTATGTTTTCTGTCTTGGACAGAAACATGTTACGCGAGAATTTGGTTTCAGGAGCGGAACCTTACGTTTACGAACAGACACTGTCGGTCTCGTAGATTACACACGACTAACACAGGGCTCGGGAGCCTCTTTTAACGCACAGTGAGTTACAACATAGACAAAGAGCCTCACAAGTAACGTTACCGACAAAAGACTCGGATGGAGGTATCGACTACTTTTCCTCGACTACGGTTTCCGAAAATCACGTGACAAGCACCACACCAGCACTGCTGTGCTCTACGACTCAACGATTCACGATCGAATGTGCACGAGTTTTAACGCGAAAACCAAACGAAAACCTAAAAACGCACAGGGTCACAATAATAGCTTCCGAACGTTGGAAGAAGTGTCCCGTCATTTCGCTAATAAAGGGTACGGCACGTCTTTTAAAGGTCGTAAAATGATTCGCGATTGTAGATAATGCGCACATGCTTGGATTATCGCTTGTCTTACAAAACTGGGTAGCATCAAAACATCGTAGGGTTTTTGCAAATCATTGGAGTCTATCAACATTTGCACCTGAGATTTGATTTCTCAAAATACCTGTACTGGTCATTAGCGTCGCGTAATGATTGACGATCTGTTTCGACTGACTAGTTAAAATAGAAAATTACTCGTGTCAATATGCCTGAAGACAAGTTCTCGCTCTAAAGGTGGGATTGGGCCACGTTTAAAGGACAACTTTGCGATTGTTTTAATGCCACCTGGACATTGCGTTTAAAAGACTCTCTCGCTCTCTCGTAAGGACAGAGGGTTGGAAGTGTATCACAAATTGTTCTAAATACATACTCATAAACAGGAAAGCACACTGGAAAAAGAGAAGACAGGTGTAGTACGCTAGACGACATTTACGATTCGCGTCAGAATAATCAACATCCTCGTTTAAGGCCCGTTCATGCTTAGAACGATAACTATTACGATAACCATATTAGCATCCACAACAACAGACGATAACGCTGCCTTTTCATCATCTTATACTTTAAATGTAGAAATTTAAATTTGTTTAAATTTAAACTTCAAGCTTTTAAAGTCAGATGCATTCTTATTTCCTTTAAATGATTCATCATTTACCACCAGGACAACATAGTTTCTGAAAGTAATCGCAATTTTGCTGTCAAGCGATTACTTGCTATTACTCGCATCCAAAAAAGAAAAAAAAAATTGTTTTTATTCCATAATATATGTGTGTGCACTGTGTATATTTATTATGTATAGTATAAATGCACACACATGCTTAGATATGTTTAAGAAAAATATTATATGTCTATATAAATACATGTAAATATTTTCAAAATATATACTGTATGTGTGTGTATTTTTTATACATAATGTGTGTACTGTGTATATTTACTATACATATATAAATACACCCATATACAGGATTTATTCTGAAAATATTTACGTGTATTTAATAAGTGTATTTTATAAACTAGTGCTGTCAAATGATTAATCACGATTATAAAATAAAAGTTTTTGTTTACATAATAGGTGTACACTGTGTATATTTATGATGTATATATAAATACATACACAGACACTATATATATTGAAAATATTTACATGTATATGCATTCATATTTTATATTATATATATAATTTTATAAATTATAATACTATATACGCATGTGTTTTTGATGCGATTAATCGTGATTAATCATTTGACAGCACTAATATAAACATATATTTTCCTTATGCATGTGTGTGCATTTATATGTGTCTTTATATTAAATTTTAAATACATTTTTTTTATTTTAGATGTGATTGATCCTTTGGATTTTGGATGTGATTAATCACGATTAATCGTTTGACAGCACTAGATTGCAACAGCATAGCTTTATCACTGTAGCTGTGTTTATAGTTATCGTAATAGTTATCATCCTTTCCGTGAACTGGCCTTTAGTCTCTGGGATCGTGCGATCTTCGTAACATCACACGACCGTACTGATGTCCTCCGGCTCATCCGGTTTCTTGGGCTTGCTTGGAAGCGATTTCAGGTACTCAAGGTGTCGTCTCGCGTCCTCCTGGTTCTGCCGTACATAGTACACAACGTAAGAGATAACCATCGCGAACCAGCCAAACATGGTCACCAACATGGCGTAGTCGGTGGTCCGCTTAGCCAGGTTGCACAAGTCCGCGTCCACGGCCAGGTACGGCTGGCCCTCGTGGTCCCTCAGCTCTGAACTACGGCACAGCACGCGCGTGGCGGCCTCATGGTTGTGGGCCATGCCGCCCAGCGCCTGCTGCAGGGCGCAGTCGCAATGCCAAGGGTTGTTGTCCACCATCACACGTGCCTTCAGCCGTGCGAACGCGTCCTTGTGCACGCTAGTGATCCGGTTGTGGGATAGGTCCAGCACTTCCAGAGAGCCCTCCACTCCGACGAACGCCCCCTCGCCGAGCGTTTCCACAGCATTATGAGAGAGATTGAGCCTCCGAAGCATCCTCAAGCCATGGAATATGCGATCGGGCACAAGAGATATGTGGTTTCGGTCCAGCTGCAGCAGCTGGGTGTCCGGCGGGACGTCAGGCGGGATCTCTTTCAAGCGTGACAGACTGCAGGTGACGTTGAGGCCGTGCGGAGGGCTTTCGGAGCGCTGGCAGGTGCAACCCTTGGGACAGGTGCTGGCAGACGGAAAGCACAGGACCATGAGCACCAGGCTCTGCAGCAGCAGACACATGGGGATGGAGCGGGAAAGCCACAGGTCCAACGGCGTCATGCTGACAGGCAGTCAACATACTCGACGCCCGGGCCGTTCACGGGAGCCCCAGAGAGCCACGGGCCTCGTCAGCTCTCATCGTCTGTGTGAGCCTGCGGAGGGAGAAGACACAGTGAACGCAAACAGCTAATTTATGGGTGGGAATGACACCTCTCTTCCGTCACCTCTCGAAGAGAATGTGCCACTGAACATACAGATCTCAGAGAGGCTTGTCAGAAAAACTGACATCGGTGTAACACTTGGCTTACTTAAGTCTAAGCAAGATCTACAGACAGCTCTGTCAGTGCATAATGCATTTTACATTTAGCAAACATACTGAAAATGACTGGTGGCTTATATCAGGTGCACATCTGAGTTAGACTGCATGCACTCATCAGTTTAAAAGAATTACATATCTTCAAATGTAGCCTAAATGTAAATGTGCTGCTGAGCCAAGTTAAAAATAGCTTCGCTTACACACAATACACTGCCTTTTTTTTGTTTGTTTGTATAAACTGAGGGACTATTAATTAATGATTAAGGGACTGAGAGTAAAGTAATTTTAATTCTCTGTATGTATGTACTGCACATGTGGAAGAGTTGATAATAAAGCAGACTTATAGAAAGTTAAAAAGAATCAAATTTACTGGAAATATTTTAGAAACACTTTTGATGAATTTAATGGGTATTTCCTGAAATAAATACAAAACTAAATTCTAAACTAATTTATTTAAACACACACACACACACACACAGAGAGAACCTATATATTATTAAAATGATATAAAATCAGCATTATTTGGTCACCCTGTAAACACTGGGCATTGACAAGTCATATTGTTTGATCACTACTGTAACTTCTTTATTAAAACAGATGTGATTTCATGTATGATTTGTAAGACCAAGCAAATAAATGTAGACAGAATAAATACAGTGGGCCTAAAATATAAGATATTCAGTAATCATTACTAAAACCTTGTATTTTTTATGAACTTACACGCTTGCAAAAATTGCACATGAACAGACGCATTTAGTGTCAACTTCCGATATTCCTCTGATTTATACGTATATATGTATTTGTGTGTGTGTGTGTATATATATATATAACATTTCCATCCTTAAAAAGCTTGAGTGAAGTCTACCTAAGGGACAATTTAAAGCCATTATTATTGCAAAATGAACCCCCTCAGATTAACACAAGATCACTGATCCCCCGGTCAGGGTTTATTTATTGAACAAAAATATTTTACCACTCAATAGACCAATAAGCAATCAACGCAAACCCCAGATATATTGACTGCAGTTTAACTACTTTAAATAAACAACTAATCAGGCAAACTAAGCAGCATCATGAAGGCACTCATCGAGACATTACAGAAACAGAGTTAAGGTCACCTAACATAAACCGGTTGTATTTCAGGCGGGGAGGGAGAGCTATAATTAACACACAGTAAGACCGAGCACATGCCGCTCACTTACATACAGTACATGACACCAATCACGGACTGATGTAAACAACTGAAAGGTGAGAGATAAACGCAGCAGGAAGTCGGTGTCATCTGCACATTTCTGAGCGCACGGAAATATCAGCGGACTGATTTAGCTGAGCAAAGACACGCTGGTGTACAGAGCCACGCACATCTGGAGCTTCTGTTTGCCTCGTGCATGTGAAGCAGTTTCTAATTTTAGAGCTGAAAGACAAATGCAGATAAATCAATGGTGATGTAAAAATAAGTATCCCAGGAGTCCTGACATGACACGCTCAGTGACTGTTCACTAGAGATGAGTCGAGTGTGTGTGTGTGTGTGCTCTTAAGGGCCAGTGTGGACCGACTGAAAGACTCTCAGGCCCCTGTCCAACTGATGTAATGCGTGGATATGCCACATGGGATATATGATGACAGATCTCATGCGTTTTGGTGAAAACTATTACTACTGACAGGCCATCACAGAAAGTGAAAGAGGAAAAAAAACGTGTCACTCATAAATTGTCAACAATAAAATACTCTAGATGAATCCCAAATGCAGGTGGATCAAATTCTTGAAAACTTTGATTTAAAACAGAAAACAAGAATGTGTATTTAACAGCTTTAATGAGGAAAAGAACTACTGTACAATCTCATTAATCCTTAGAAAAGTGAACCATGGTTAATTTTCTTAAGGGTAGCACTACGAACAATATCATCAAATGAAAATCAGTGGGGAAATATACACCTAGTGTATTTTTTTAAGTTTATTGCAAAACATTAATATTTATATTTCCTTACTGCAGCTCTCTGATTGGTGGAAATTTCTCTGCAGCATCATGGGTGATGCAGTTTTCACCACAAGCTCAGCTGTTAAATAATTATTTTTTTAAAAAGTTGAAATAATGTGAGCTGACAGCTTTGACAGAAGCATATTCCATCAATTAACAACCTCTGAGCTCTCTGTCCATCTGTCATCACAGGTTTATGAGCTATCTTTAAAAGAAATCAATTGCTCGAAGGAGAAAATGAATGGAATTTTTACTTCCTGATTAATGACTGTTGCCCATGGCAACAAAGCATAAAAGACCACTCATCCAGGAAACTGATGTTTCCAATAAAGCTGTGCTCGTATTCTAAGTAGTAATCTAATATAATCATTTCCTCTCAAATCAATAATCCATGTCTATTTGTTATACATTTACCCGCCTCACGTCAGGGTCCTGATCGCACGGAGTTTATTCAGCCATTATGATGTGCTGATTGTATATTATCCCTTACTTATGAACCATCTGGGCTTTCTATCATCATTTGTTGCTTGAACATAAAACTGCAGTTTCTTTAGGAGAAACATTTTTAGTTTCACGGCACATCTGCATGGATGAATCTGATAGTTTGAGACTATGATCACCTTAAAAGAAAGCTGTACAAGTTCTTTAACCAAGCAGACCTTATTTTCTGTTTAATGATATGACAAAAAAATAACACAAAAAACTGTCGGTAAATGTCAGCTGTGGCATATCACGTTAAAGGGAGTTGATGATGTGATTCACACTTTATACTACTCAATTATGATTATATTCAATTTGCACATTAATATAAATCAAATTTATATTAAAATTACATTTACTGACAAATGATTACCAAATATATAACTTACTATAAATGAACAGTTAAAGTAAAGGCGACTCACCTTTTACTATTAAAATAAGATTAGAAATATATTGAAAAATGACATACTGTGTTAAATAGCCAATATATGTACATAATTTATTATAAATATAGAGTTATAGTAAAGTAAATTATAAAAAAATTGTATTATATATATATATATATATAAACACTTTACATAATTTAATTTAACATAAATAAGGAAAATAATGTGATGGTTAATTCTTTAAAAAAGATTATATTACTACAATAAAAATGCATTGAATATGATTGTATTAAAAATATAGTTAACCAACAAAAATACACACACACACAAAATGTTATTATTAAATATATTTACATTTAATTTTCACTAACCAAATTACTGTAGACATAATAGTATTTATATTTCTATTCAAATGACCGATAAGGGAGGTAGACACATTTAAATGATTGTTGAAGTCTGTCATTTTACCCACCAAGGCCCAGTTTTTCGTTGTTGTTCTTTTTCCAACGCATTAAAAAAAATTATTCAAGCCATATTAATAAGATCAAGTATTAGTGCCGACTTTAAACATTTAAAACATCTATGTAAAATGCACTCTCAAGTATTAATATTGCATGTCATTTGCTTCTGGGGAGCATCTATGTGTAGATATTTATAATTTCAGATGCTGCTGGCATTGCAAGAATGAGTGCATGCGTACAGTATACTCATCATGAATGGAAGAGTCATAATGAGACCGACATCAGGGTTTAACATTAAAACACATTGATCCAGATTAACAGGCAGAGCTTGGATCTAGGTCACCGCTTTAAGAAAGCCAAACAGATTGTAAAGCTTTTACCATTTTACCATCATCATAACACATTAAAGTTCATAATGTGAAGATAATGTAGCCGGGGAAAGAAAACATAACGGCTTTCTTGTGCTCGCAATGATTCATTCATTCAATTATGTTTGGCTGATTTTTTTATTCGACTTCCACATAAACAGGCAATGTCTGGTGGAGAAATTGTACAGATATTTCTTCTGATGCATTTTATGCATGAAGTGTATACTTCTCATTGGATTTGAGAAAAGTATTAAAGCAGGGAAGAATCAAAAACAGTATAGTGTTTAGACAATACTGCTCAGTTCAAACAGCAGATTTTAATCTGACTTTGAAGGCGTCTAGTGTCAAATATAATAACAATCAAATCAGATAGGAGCAACATCAGAGCTTTGATCCAATGCATTATCCCTGATTTAATCCTAGTGGCTCTGGCATAAAATCTGACCCTTCCGGTGTGATCAAAGGGAACATCACCTTCTTCCAGCAATTTCACAAGCAGACAGCTTCTCAAAGGCAGCTCGAAGTGCTGAAAATAACTTTTCTCGACTTGTAAAGCAGCAAAGAGCGGATTGCATCTGAGGATCTCCACACCCTAGTGAACGTGATGCATGATTGCATTCAATAAACATTATTATTAGTTCCATTATGAGACGAATCGATAACTGCAAATAAGTTGCTCGTGCATGGCTGGTTCAGATAAATCAGACACGCCAGCTGCACTGCAAATCTAAACGGCACAATAACAGCCATCAATGAACTGTCAATTGCGATTGAAAAGGTGCATATCATTTGAAACGGTGCAATAATTCACTCTCATGCAAACCCCAGCTGACGCACGTACAATAAGCTGATTTTATACCATGTAGTTCTGAGCGTGCAAAATGCCTATGTGACACAGGCGAATGCATGTCAGTCTCTATCATGTGTGTTTATGTGTGCCTGAGCAACAGGCGACATGCGTTTGTCTCTTACCTGCGACAGAAACACTCATCGATCGCCGCATCCGTGACTCTCACATCCTCAGGGAATCATTCAAACATATGATATGACGCTCTCGCTCGTTATTTCACGTGAGCTCTCACATATTTGGAGATTGTTGCCTGATGTTCGTGGCAAAAGCCACGGGAGTAACTGGGAGGGGTTCGATCGCGCCGTGGTAGTGGCGTCTGAATCGCGAACGAATGGTTCTTTTGAATCGACTCCTCGGAGTGATCCAGTCGAGCCGATTCGCAGCGTTTATACGCTTTGGAAGGAGCGCATTTTTTACGATATTAAGAACAATTCATAATAGTGTTATTCATAAAATAACTACAAAATACTTCTGAAACCGCAAAATAATCCACGTAACCACCGTTTTCTATGATTTGGATCACGGTGGCAAATGAAACACCTGTTTGCACGAGTTCAAGATAGATTTTCCAAGAGGGACCTTATTGATAATGTTTTGCACACTAACTTACAGTTAGCCTAAAAAGGCATTTGACACATCTAAAACTCCACGTTAAAAAAGAAAATAAATGGTTACAACAACAATGAAACGTAAAATCGACTTATATGAACTCTTTTTGTGATCAAAACAATCTGAGAATGGTCGTTCACTGAAACGAGCCATCTGAACGAACCGATTCGCTAAAATGATTCGTTCTTCCCAAGATACCGGATTTTCTCGGTAGCGCGCGCGTAGTGTGTGCGTGCGTTTTTGTGTCTCCAGCCCTCCAGCCCTAGTCATTTTCGGCGTTAAATCATAGAAATTAGCCTCTCTGAAGGAACCCAAGTCAATATGAGGCAGGAAATCCACCTGAAACACGTTTTGAGACTTGTTTAAGCGCTGAAGTACATATAAAACGACTCATAAAAAAGTAGGCTACACGATAAAGTAATTTTTTGGATGTCTTGAAAACCAATCTATAAATGTAACAATTAGTATTGTCATTATTGCTAATTTTGTGTAATTTAATGTAATTCAGTTTTAACCTGATACTTCAAATGATTAGTCTATATGATTATTGTTATTTTTTCAGTGATGCCATATAGAAGAACTATTGTTGGATCCCCAAAAAACCTTTCAGTGAACAGTCCCTAAAGGAACCATTTTAAAGAATATTTTAATAATGTAAAAAACCTTTTTTGACTATAAAGAATAATTTTTTTGCATGTTCAAGGTTCTTCATAAAACCATTAATGTCAATACAGAACCTTTATTTTCAAGAATGTATAATATATTACTGTACCTTGGTATTTACATGGTACTGCAAGGCAGGGTATGGTATAATATGTCTATAGTAGCCAAAGCCCTTAAAACAACGAACAAACAAAAAAAATCTGTTAAACATTTTGGCCATTTATTACACAGGACAAAATATTCTTATTGAAACCACACTGATCACTGGGGCATGTTGTCACACTGAATCTTGATATTAAATAACCTATTTATCCGAACTTTACATTAAAATAAGCTGATCCCATTATTGTACGATGTTACAGCCATGGGACTTTTTTTTTTTATAAAAGCTGTCTTTCAGTGCTTTCAGCAGGCATTCTGCACATGACAGCAGTTTATTTGTACTATTTGTAGGACATTTGAGCTAAAAACAAGCAACTCAGCATAATCTGAGTAACAAAAATGTCTGAAACTTCACAAATGTGTCACCAATGTGCCCTTGAAGAGGTTTTAACCTCAGGATATTCTGGGCTGACCCTGCACTGCGTGTCGGCATCAGCTGAATGAAACATTAGTGATATGAAACCAGTCATGATCAATCACAATCGCTTCAGTAGCTGTTTTGATAGTTTTACTGTAAATACCGGCATGCAGTGTGTTTAATGCACGAGCAGCTGTCTCAGTACTCATTCAATGTCAGCACGCCGTGCAAACCCAACAATTAGCTGCGCTGTCCTTGACAAACACTGTCTGTCTGTGATAAAGGCAGCTCATCCGTTAGAGAAACTCGCATTGCACCAAATATCAATCACTGTAGCCAATTAGTCAACGTAAAGGTGATCAAATGCCGTTATGACAGAAAAACATCCATCAGCACCAAATGAACTGTAGATCCAGTTACTAGCCATTTAAACCAGCTGTTCTTGCAAACTGAGGTCACAATAAATCAAAAACGTCAGCACAAAAGATATACTTAAAAAGATATAATTGAGCGTTTCATGCACCTTACACTTCTTCGTCAAAGCAAAGAGAGTGTTTTGCAGCACGGGTTTGTTTGTGACACGCTCCAGCTATACAGCTGTGTTATTATGGCTTGATATGATTTTCAAGAACCTAATTGGCAGGTTGCCCGTGTAGCATGTAATTTAGAGTTTTCCCTACGTTCCGTGCGGCATTGATACATTGAATCTGACTGGCAAACAAACAAACAATGCAAAGCAAAGCAAAACAAAAGAACGGCAAACAAACTGCTCCTTCATTAATTTGCAAAGGGACTGATTTGGAACAAGACATTTACATTCCTGCTTTTGAAAGGTCATGCTTTGTAACGCTCATTTGCATACTAAGTGGCTAATTATTTTGCAGCCAATAGGCAGCTATGTGATGATGTGTGAAGGGGTGGCCGGTCATCAGTCTTTAACCGCATCCGAATACAATCACTGCTGAATCGAGGCCACACACATCAGACAGTCCATGTCAGTAAATTAGCCTAATTACACCTAATAACAACACATCATGCCTCTCCTGTACATAGACCCTGTTCATACATATGCACATGCAATTTCTCCCTTTGGCTGTTTGGAATGACACTTGCATATTACCCAGGCTTTTTTGCAGTATGCAGTATGCATACTATGTATGTACACTGAAATGCCCCAGCCAAAAGAAATTAGATCGTTCTACTATGAAAACATAAAGAAAATACATTCCATTATGCATGTATAACCTTTTTAATGATGCATGAATAGCATTTTTGTGCAAAAATTTGTGAACATCATTAAAGACCAAATATATTTGTATAAATGCTGTCCATGAGGAACTCCTTTAACTCACGCAAGCAGATCTTCCAATCCATGAGTACATTCTACGCTTCTGCACTGCCATAACCAGCGGATGGAATGATACCGCCCTCCTCGCAGTATTTCGCAGAGGTTTGAATCCCACAGTACGATAACATTTGTCAATATATGACGACAACGTGGGTTTGGAGTCATTCATCTCTCAGCATTTGTCAGCCTGCCTGCCCGAACCTGAACAACCGCTTCTGTTCCCAGTCCATCATCACCCGAGCCTATGTTTACCGACACTTACCATCTGTCTGGACTGGAGAAGACTCGTTGTCTGCAGGTAGGACGGTGTCTCTACTGTGGCGCCTCCTCCCACTTCCACAGTAACTGCCACCATGACCTGCGGTGAGTGTCTATAACTTCAATCGCCGTATTATCCTCATACCATTCATTGATGCTTTGGTGGTGTGTAATACACAATTTTCCCCTGTCAAAGCCCTTGTATTGATGTCAGAATCCCGTGAAGTATCAGATCACCACCATCCAAGAAAAACCCCTTGACAAGCGACTAGTGTGCCACTGTAATCCTCAACTCACCCTTCAGTTAGGATGCCTCCATTCATAACCCATCTCCTTCCTAATGTTGCCACCGTAGACATTGTCCTGGGCCGGCCTTGGACACCAGGACACCAACCAGTGATAAATTGGAGGACCAGAGAAATCTTGCAATAGAGCGAACGCTGCCGGGTGGAATGCCTATCAACCGAATCCAAACCCTCTGTTGACCACTTACCATGCTGTTCCACCACTGTCGAGAGTCCAGAGACCGCCTCTGTCACTGTCATAGCCAGCAAATATCAGTCCTTTCCGGGATTTCTTCAGTAAGACTGCCTTCCACCTCACCATCCCTGGGATTGCACCATTGACCTGCTGCCTGGAGCCAAACTCCTGAAAGGTCGAGTAAATCCACTGTCGATCCCGGAGAGGGCAGCCATGGAGGGGTACATCGAGGAGGTTTTAGATCAGGGGTTCATCTGCCCGTCCACCTCAATTGCTGCTTTTAGCTTCTTCTTCTTCGCCAAAAAGGATGGTGGTCTTCAGCCTCGTATCGACTATCCAGCCCTGAACAGCCAGACGGTAAAGTTTGCCCTCCATTTTCCAGAACTGTATTTAAAGGCCGAAAAGTGTGAGTTCCATCTGTCCACTATCCAGTTCCTGGGATACATCATCTCCCCTGCGGGTATCTCCATGGATCCCAAAAAAGTAGAGGTTGTTCGCAACTGGCCAACACCTACCACAAGGAACTAGAAAGGTTTCTGGGGTTTGCAAACTGAGGAGGCCTTCCGACGACTTAAGGATGCTTTCTGCACAGCCCCAATCCTCCACCATCTAGATCCCAACCTTAAGTTCCTCGTGGAGGTGGACGCTGACACTCTAGGCGCCAGGGCTGCGATCTCTCAGTGGCATGGTGAACCCCCAGTACTCCATCCATGTGCCTATTTCTCCCATAAACTGTCCCTGTCGGAGCAGAACTATGACTTTGGTAATCGAGAGTTGTTGGCCATCAAGCTGGCCCTCGAAGGATGGTGCCACTGGCTGGAAGAGGCAAAATATCCATTTGAAGAGATCACTGATCATAAAAATTTGCAATATCTCTGGGAAGCTAAGAGATTGAACCCCGCCAAGCTAGATGGGCTCTGTTCTTCACACGGTTCAACTTTAAGATAACCTACCATCCCGGGAGTAAAAACATCAAGGCTGACGCATTATCTCGTCTGCACCAACCCGATCCCACGCCAGAAGAGCCCAAGCCCATTCTATCTGCCACCACTTTTTTTAGCACCCATCCAGTGGACCATTGATGACCAGATCCAGCAAGCTATGGCCCAGGATGTTCAGTCTGTGCCATCTCCAACACTCCACGTCGTCTGCCAGAGGGAAAACTGTTATCTTTGCCCAATCCCCATTGCCCCTGGTCTCAAATCGGAATCGATTTCGCTACTTATGGCTACACAACCATCTTGGTCGTGGTAGACAGATTCTCCAAGTCCTGCAAATTAATTCCCTTACCGGAACTGCCTACCGCAGACAGCAGTGTTCATCCATATAAACATGCATTTTGGGATTTCAGAGGACATCGTATCCGATAGAGGACCCCAATTCACCTCTCGTGTATTAAAGGAATTTTTCCGTCTACAGGGTGCGTCCATAAGTCTTTCCTCTGGCTACCACCCACAGACGAACGGCCAGACTGAACAGAAGTTCCAAAAGATCGGTCAATATCTCTGGGTATCTACCCTATGCTGAGTATGCACAAAATTCTCTCCGCCAAGAAATAACCGGTTTAACACCTTTCCAGTGTGTTCTAGGTTTCCATCCTCCCCTGTTTCCCTGGACCGGGGATCACTAAGACGTTTCAGTGGTAGATTACTGGTTCAGAGAGAGCAAGAGGGTATGGGACTCCATCTCCAGAGACATAAAGCTTGGGCAGACACTTGGAGCTCTGTGAACCCAGTATATCAGCCAGGGGACCTAGTGTGGTTATCAACCAGAGATACCCATTTCCGACTACCCTGCAGGAAGCTGACTCCACAATGTCACCTATCAGCTCCAACTACCCGATCAGTACAGAATTTACATTCCACGTCTCCCTTCTCCAATCATATACTGACCCTCTCTTCCCCTCCTCCACAGAGAACACGGAGCCCTCTCCTCCATGATCTGGATCCCATGCTTACTGCTGAGTACCACATAGCCCATCCCGATCCTCCTGCTCCCAGGGCTGTCTGCCCAAAATACCTACCGCTGGATTCACCCTCCTTGGATAAGGAAAGACTCTTTGAACTTCTTGTTCTCCTTCTTGTTGTCACTCCATGTCCTAAATAAACTTTTGGCACTACGCTGAAAATAATTTGATAGTATTAACTTTCAACTAACTAACTTAACTATTGTCAATTTCACAAAGAATTACAAAAAGAGATATCAAATAACACACTGAATTAAATGTACAATTTTGTCAAATATACTCCAATAATCTCTCTCTCTCTCTCTCTCTATATATATATATATGTTTTTATTATTATTATTATTTTTTTTTTTTCAGTAATATCCAAGTAGTGGCAGTGATGTAGCAAACTACTTTTTGAAATGTTTATTGTTGCATTTAGCAAACTACTTCACAAACTATTTTAAGTTATGCATCACTCTAAAGTGAATATGATGCTCAGATCAATGTGCCCATCCAACATCTCTGCTGAGTGTTTTAATGGCTACATTTCTGATGATTATATTGCTGTAGAGATGTGATACGTGCTTCTACTTTATCTGATGGTATGCACTCAACTCTGATAGATGCAATAAATAGCTTTTTCCCATTTTATCACTCTGCATATTGCATTACCATTTCCACACAATGTTTTTAACCTCCCTAAAGGAACATTTTAATCATGTAATGTGATTTAAATGTTTCAGATCTCATCCGAAGCGCTTTTGACCCCTGAATTATTCCGATCATTTACAATAATCCTCGGCAGCTCTGATCCAACCTTTTAAACTCAGTAAAAGGTCACGTTGATCAATGCAGAACATGAGCGGTGTCACAGATCTGACCTCTCAGGAAATATCTCTCGCTCGAACGTCAATGAGGGAGATCGCATGATAAAAGTGTTATTTATTCTGCCGTCATCCATCGATGAAAAATGGAAGAAGCGGCAGAGGATATGTGTGGAATGAAATAATGCTGCTGCTTAAAATAATATAATATAATTAGTGCTGTCAAATGATTAATCGTGATTACATAACCTATACATAATGTTTACATAATAAATATATATGTAATGTGTATATTTATTATGTATATATAAATACACACACATACTGTATGTGTGTGTGTTTATATATACATAATAAATATATTTTAAAAATATTTACATGCATGTACATTTATACATTTATATTCTAATATTTTATATATAAGTGTTTTTAACATATGATCATAACATATTTTTCTTAAATATATGCATGCATGTGTTTGTTGTACAGTGCATAACAAATACACACAATACACACATATATTATGTAAACAAAAACCTTTATTTTGGATGTGATTAATCATAAATAATCGTTTGACAGCACTAAATATAATAAAATAAGTTCTGTTTTTCAACAGATTCTTTTCTTACAGTGATGGTAAGACTATTTATAAACATGATAATAAAAGAAAAATAATCATTTCAAATGGTGTTATATAATTTAACAATACTAAGCAAGACTTCTGCACATGGAAAGTCAAGTTAAGCGTACTGCATTGTGGAATGTGCTTCACCTCAATAAACGTGAACCGCAAATAAAAAAAAAAGTGTTCAAGTTCAGAACATTCTCATTAATAATTCTTCCTTTGACTTTGTGCTCCTGTAATTGTGTTCGATCTGGTTCACTGGACGCAATAATAATGTATTATTGATGATGACAGTCTTTATGCCGTCTCTTCTTAATGGAGTGGGAAAGTAAATGTCCATCGTGGGTCCCATTGTTTTTTAATAATGTTTTTCTTTGTTATGTGGATGTTAAAGGGGTCATATGATGCGATTTCAAGTTTTCCTTGAACAGTTGAACGCAAATATTAGAGTGTGTTCAGCACATTTACGGAGGACTAAAACCTGGCTGGCTGTGCACAGAGACTAGAAAATGGAGCAATTCTTTCTACCTCTGCAAGAACAGTCCAATGCTGACCACTCACAGCCTTTAAGTAAGTTACGTTTTCTAAAGAACCTGCTACTTACAATTTTTTTGAGAAGTGAAGGGTAGTGCATAAACACATTGCATTTCACCAAATACACAAAATAATGTTATTTTTAGCAACATCATATGACCCCTTTAATGACATTAAACATTCCATTTCAGAATTTTGCAAACGTTAGCTATAGGAATGTTACTTTGAATGTTCTCAGAATGTTCTGAAACAAGCAGTAACGTTTAAAAAATGTTAGATGAACATCCAACTAAAACGTTTAATAAGTAAATGATGAACAATGTATAAATAGCATTTTTGTGCTAGCATTTAATGTTACTGGAAGATTTACTTTTCATAACCTCCTGAGAAAGATATAGTTGAGTTTTGGAGAAATTTTGCATCACTTGCTTATCAATGAATACTCTGCAGTGAATGGGTGCCGTCAGAATGAGAGTACAAGCAGCTGATAAAAACCAGTTAAAATGTCTCAATGATGGATTTGTTTCATACAGACTTTCACTTCACAGGACATTAACTGGAGTGGTGTGGATTATTGTGATGTTTCTGACGGCACCCATTCACTGCAGAGCATCCATTGCTGAGCAGGTGATGCAATGCTACGTTTCTCCAAATCTGATGAAGAAACAAACTCATCTACACCTTGAATGGATATTTGTAGAAAATTGTCATTTTAGTGTGAGCTACTGTAGTCCTTTAGGGCATTGCTAGATGGTTGCGTACAGAGTCAAAGTCAAAAGAGTTGCTTCACAAGTCATAAAATCCCCAAGGATGAGCAATCATAACAACGCAAACACGGCTAAATACCCAAGGACACTGAAATATCCATCTGCTGCAGGATAACATTCCTTCCGCTCTCTCCAAGCGTTCCCTGGAGACCCTTCCCTCTCACGCTTAAAAAGGATGTAGAACTAAACTAAGATGCTTCACTATAAAGCGCAAAAAATAGTCATGCTTATGTGGCAATTAGAGCGCAATTACCCATCTTTTTCACATTACCACTTAATCTCACCCTCCTCTGAGCTCGGCGCCGAAGAACCACGCAACATTTAACACTCCTGTCAGACGCAGGAAGAGCGGGAAGCTCCAGTCTCTCCTCACACTCATTGGCTGATTGGCCCCCCGCGACGAGGCTCTTAAAATGGAAATCACAGTACAAATAATTAATGCTTTTGTCTCACTTACAGAACACGTGGCCAGACGTTTGTGACACCCGTCGACGTTTAGACCACAGAAGAGATGCTAGAATATACTGCATTCGACTTATTCTGACCATCAAAAATCAAGAAGCAGTTAGTTTATTTGTCACAATGAGAAAGGAAAGTGAAATCAGATGCAGATTGTGGTCATTCATTTTACATTCTTCCATAAATTCAGATTACTGCCATTCTTTAATATAGAAATACACTGTAAATACTGATTATAAATGAAGTGCATCACAAACGTCTCGGTTACGTATTGTAACCCTCGTTCCCTGAAGAAGGGAACGGAGACGTCACGTCGGTGACCGACGAATAGGAATCTCTATTCGTCGGTGACCGACTGAAAGGGAACAGTTTGTCATGAAGCAATTATATTAAAAATACATAATACCAGATTTGGTGTAATGCATTTTTTGTTTCATTTTATATTTGTTATCATAAATGAAATCAAATTGTCTTGTTTTGCTGCATTTTCATTTGAAAAGATCAATACTATTATTTTGTTACTGTTAATATTATTAAAAAAATAATAAGATTTTGAATATTTTTTTCTCGTTTCATTTTAATTTTAGTCAAATTTTTAGTAAATTTGTGTTTTGACATTTTTATATACATACTTTTTTTTTTTAAGTTCATATTCATTTCTAGTGCTGTCAAATGATTAATCACATCCAAAATAAAAAAAATGTTTACATCATAAGTGTGTGTCCGCTATATATAGATTTATATGTTACTGTATATAAATTATATGAATATAAATGTAAAAATACATGTAAATGTTTTCCAAATATATGCTGTACATGTGTGTATTTATATATATATATACGCTGTACATAATTAATCTACACAGTACACACACACATGTATATAATTGTCACGCTCAGGTACTACGAGTGTTTATTGAAGTTCACATAGACAGAGCCAAACTGAAAGAGGTGCTGGAATAAAGAGAACATAAAAGGGCTCCGTAGGAGGGACAACACAGGTAAGCAGTTCGTTGCAGGTAAGTAACTAAGGCTGCTAATGTCAACAGAAAGTCTTAACAGCACCTTGATGACTTCTCAGGTAAGTAGTTCGTTGTAAGGAATGGAGGTAGGTTTCTCACACATACAGTCTCTCAGATAACACGAAGTTCAATGCAGGCAAATAGGATGCTCAGAGTTTCCAGAAGGGCAGATCCATTCAGGTGAGGGACCACAGGAAGATCCAGAATCAGGTAAGGACCTCAAGCTCAGCCAAAGACTGATGCTGCGTCCGAAATCGCTTACTTCCCTACTATATAGTACGTGAAAAACAGTATGCGAGGCGAGTAGTATGTCCGA
>JAUCMS010000128.1:668135-679454 GCA_032357445.1 Enteromius radiatus | reverse complement strand
TGCAGGCATACAGAGCGCGTGATCCAGCTCCCAGCCCAACTTTGTGAATAGATTAACGGCGATATTTTTTTTATCGCAGCATGTTAACGCCGATAACGGCCCACCACTAGTTAAATCCCATTTTATTATCTTTGTTATGATTCATCTCAACCATATTAAGCAAACTGACATGCTGAATAGTGTTGAACTTGCTTCTCCTGCGTCACATTCTTCATGCAATTAGCTTGAGCAAATTCGTACAGACGTGAATCTGCATTTTCTTCAGAATATTCCTATTTCCAATTGCTTCTGATTAAAGGACACAGACTTTTTCATGTCTAAATTTCTGGATGAATAAATATTTTAAACTATACATTTGAAATTAAATATTTGAAATGCATTTGAAATATATTTTTTGTTTATTTATTTAATAAACAATAAAATAAAAAAAGAATCAGAATTCAGCACAACACAGACTTTGTTTTATATATAGAGATTGTGCTTTTAATTTGTATTAATCTCAAATTGTTAAATACTCAAATATATTTAACTATTGTTTTTGTTTTTTTAATAAAATCAAATAAATTAGTATTCATAGTACTACATATTCAATATGCTTGTGCACAGATTTAATAGTTTAAATAGATGAAATAATTTAAGTATTTCAAAATAAATTAAATATTTTAGTATTTAAAGCACTACATATTCGGTTTGTTTGTGTGCACAGTATTTTTTCCTCATTCTATACCAGTACTGATTACTAATAAAGCTACATTAAAAAAATAAATAGTACTAATTAATTGTTGTCATGATACTACACAACATATTCATTACACCAAAAAAATGTCACCCTCGACCCTGAGCTCTGTGAGGCGGTCAGGACAAAGATTAGTACTAGTGCTGGGATTAGTTTTAATACGACAGGATTACAGTCTCACAGAGATGAACGCAAGAGCCTCTGACCTCTTTATTATCATGATACTGGCCCAGCAGAGCGTATGGACAGTACGAGATGCTCATGGAGATGATTCCCATGCTGCTGATCATCACCATGGAGACGTAGACGTTGGGGAAGATCGCCATGACAGCCGTACCGATGGCGAAGCCCAGAGTGCCCAGGATGTAGATGACCTTTATGCTAAGGTCAAAGTTATCCAGGTACTTCTGCAGTACAGCTACATTCACAAAAGACACACAGATGAAGAATAACACTTGAACGGATCAGTCGGTCGCATCTCTAGGTTCAGGATACGTACCTGAACAGATGGCGGCAGTGGCGGCGTAAATCACCAGCCCCCAGCAGCCCATCTGAACCCCTCTGTGGTAGTTATGAAGGGCAGTGGAGTTCAGCGGGGCCTACAGAGACACACATCAAGGGTTCATAACTGATGACAGCGAAAGCACTCTGTCTTCCACTTTTGGGCTGAAGCAAGAGCTCCCATGAAGCATTTTGTTATCAGACCGGAATGGATGTAATGGATATTAGTCATTTGCTAAATTTAATCTTCAAATACATGTCTGCAAACTTACCGCCAGCAGTACCAAATAAGAAAATGATTTGAAACCATTTCTAATACCTACTGTAGATTTCTGATTGGTTAAACCTGGGATTCCCAAACTTCTCTGTCAGATGATCACCTTTGTCGTAAAATATTTACTTGAAGGATTTTTAAGGTATTATTTGATTTGACATGTTTTATTTTCATTTTAAAATTATTTTAATATGACATTTTCAGAGTAGATACATAGATAGATAGAGAGCAAAAGTCATAGATAAAAACAGTGTATAGTGCTTGAAATGTACTTGAAATTATTTATGTTTGGAGCAATGTATTACATAAATATTTATATTTCCTATGAAAATGTAGGCTAAGCTTGTTTAGGTTTGGTTAAAGGCAAAACCAGGGATTTCCAAAATATATATAAAAAAATATTAATAGTGCTGTCAAATGATTAATCGTGATTCATCGCATCCAAAATAATTCTTTATATAATATATGTGTGTACAATGTGTATATTATGTATATATTAACACACATGCATGTATATATTTAAGGGAAATATGATATGCTTGTATATTAAATACACACACACATATATATATATAAATATTAATATATAAATGTATATACATATAAATATTTCCAAGATATATACTTTATGTGTGTGTCTTTATATACACATATATTATGTAAAAAAAAAAATTATTTTGGATGCAATTATTCTCAATTGTTTGACAGCACTAATAGAAGATATAAACTAAAATATACGTAAAAGCACCCTCTAAAATGTTTATATTATATTTCAATAATTTAACACATTCGCATGTTCATGGTTCTCTACAAGTACAATATTACTTGATATTGTAAATCAATTATAATGAAAAGTGAAAGATTCCTTATGCTTAGCTTGCACTGTATGCATTGAAGTTGCACATTCAAACAGTTCATGCATTCCCTGGGAATCGAACCCACAACCTCAGCGACGCCAGTGCATCATACTCTACTGTTTAAGCTAGAGGAATGCTTTTCTACATTATTATAGCTCAGATTGTAGAAAATTGCATTAGTAGTGCCGAGGTTGTGGGTTCAATTCCCAGGGCATGCATAACCTGATCAAATGCGCAAATCGCTTTAAATGCATTTAAAAAAAGCCATGCAGCGCTCACCGTCGGGTCGCCCTCGTAGATGACCTGCCCCATGAAGTCGGTGTAAAACACGGCCTCTGCGATGATGGAGAACCATGTGACCAGGTGACACACGCACAGACTGAACAGCTCTTTGGGCATCTTCAGCATGGACATCCAGAGCAGACGGACGGTGGTCTCGGTCTCGCCCTCCTCGCTCTCCGTGTCCCCGCTGGAGTTGGTGTTCCCGCTCTGGTGCCTCGTTCTCTGCGCACCCCTCTGCTTCTGCCGCTTCTCCATCTCGTAGATGTCGTTCATGCTGCGGGACGGTTTGATGAGGAATGCTGCGTTGGCTCGCCGGTAGCGGTAGCGGTGGGATCCGACCCGGCCGTAGTAGGAGAAGGTGCAGGACGACTGGCGGTAGAAGGTGTGCCGTCTGCGGCGCATGGAAGCGCTGGTGCTGGAGGGTTTGATTCCGGGCGGCCCGTGGCCGTTGAGGTCCGTCGTGTGTCCGTTGGGCGCTTTGGATTGGTTGAGCTGGCTGTTAAGCAGAGCTTCTTCTCCGTCACATTCGCCGTGCTGCAGAAATGCAGATAGCCTGCTGAATTTTCCACGCAGGAACTCTTGACTCTCTACGCTGCTGCTGCGCCGCGGCGGCGACCCGTGATAGGAAGAAATGCGATCTTGGAAAATAGACGGCTCGATTTCGCGCAGAAACAGCATGTCGTGGTGGTCCAGCGTAGCATCGGCCATCGCCAAAACAGAGTCGCTTTTACTCCGAACGATGTCCACGTCTAGAAAGTCCATGTCCAGGTCTCGCTCCGAGCGCCGGTCCGCGTACAGGTCGTAATGATCGTAGGGCTCGTCTTCGTGGATCATTTCGAGCTGGGGTTGGTGCGATGACATTTTAACACTGGATTCGGTCTCTGCCTCTTCGTCCAGACGGTCCTGTTGGGGGCTGAACTGCTGTTCCTCGATACTGAACAGGTGCAGAGCCACCGAAACAGTGAACAGAACTGCGGCGAACAGGAACAGAATTTGCTCCTGAGACTTGAAGGTTCGACCCAAGAAGGTGTGAGTCCAGTCAAGACCACCGAGGGCATAACCGACTGCCCCTCCGAGCCCTTAAACACAACATACACAGTTTAGCACTCATTCTATATGGATATACCCTATTTTCCAGAATAAATACATTTTTGGCACTTTAATTTGTGGTACAAATATCTTATTATTATATGTTATATATTAAATCAATATACATTTCCTTGAAGCAAAAGGTGGGGGGGGGTGTCATGAGGTATACGTTTTTTTTTTTTATTTCCTCACTGACAGGTAATTTTCTATCTACACAATAATAAAACTTTTGGCTTTTTGACACCACCAATTTTAAAGGCTACGTGTAAAAAAGGGCTCAAAAAGTCAGTTTGCATCTCAAGTAAATATATCTTAATTTAAAAATGTATAGATGTTCAGGAAAACAAGACAAAAATCATAGACTGTAGCTGAGAGTCCCATAAATAATGAGATCAAACAGAAAAGCAGAGTTAAGAGCAGTGTGAATGTGGTTTATGACTCGAGCTCTTCATGTGTTGGAGTCGAGGCAGACTCAGGCAGTGCTTCACCTGCAGAGAAGGCATGGATGTTGAGAGCCATGTCCTGCTCCTCGGTGTCAGCCACGTCCAGCAGATACGCTCGTATGGGGCCCTCCGTCGCATCCGCACAGAAATCCAGCACCACCACCCCCAGAACCGTCATCACAATCCCTATGGGCTGGTTATTTGGCACGTCTCCTAGAGCAAGACCTGAGACACAGACACAAACAGGGTACGCTATGAGATTAACTTCCCATCATGCAGAGACTTTCAATAGTTTTCTGGTTTATTTGTAGAGGGACAAAAAATAAATACAACATTTTCAGAGTTTGTGAATATTATAATGTATTATATTAAAATATATTATTACAAATGGAAATAATTGTAATTTTTCAGATTACTAATAAAGCTATTAAAAGGTTTTATTTAATGTTTTTAAAGTATAAAAAATAAATATTATTACATTAAAATATATTATTAAAAACGAGTATTGTAATTTTTCTGATTACTGCTAAAGCTATATATATATATATAAATGTTAAAAATGCCTAACAAAACTAAAAAACAAAACCTTTAAAAGTTGTTAAAAAATACCAATAAATACTGTAATATATACATATTTTTTTTATTTATCTAAAATAACTGTTCTAATAGGATTTAAATGTTAAATGTTGCTGCATTTAAATGATGATTGAAAGCATTTTCAAAATTGTTTTAATAGAGCTAATAATTTTATTTAATTAAGGTCAACAGAATAAACATTTAAAATAAAAGTCCCTTTAAACAACTGTATTTTCACCTGCAGTTTCGGGGGGCAAAACTTAAAATCATAAAATGTTCCTTTTATAATCTTTATCATAATTTTTATGTCAAAAGTCATTAGAAATAAATAGAAAGAGCGGTTGATGCACAGAATGATGGGAGTTCTGCAAAAGCTAAAATATCAACAAACAATGCTAGCATACAGCAGATTACACGTCAGCGCTGTCAAATTTACCATTCATCAATATTTCATAGACTTTCAGCATATATGCAGCACACACAGGCCTCTGGGAACGCAAACATCACAGAATGCATACGTGTCCTGACCTTGATCCACTGCATTGTCATCCCATGACCCATTGTACTATACTGTACGTGCGTGTGTGTGTGTGTGTGTGTGTGTGTGTGTGAGTAAACACACAGGCATGTATTGATTGTTCAGGCTTATTTTAGCATGTGTGCTTCTATAGCAACATGTTTAATGTGCATCATTTCTGCTGTAAACCCCTAACCCAAAATATATCTTGTTTCCACACTGAAATAATTATTTTATTTATAAACTATTCGTCATTCAGGATAGATGTGCTGTTACTTGTGATTTTTGCCTGGTGAATTCTAAAGCTGGGAAAGGAATCCCGCAGACGAACATTTTAGAAAGGACCTGATAGAAACCTGGAGTGACACACATTACTATAGCATTGTGGAAGTGCAATAGTAAAATAATAATAAATAATACAAAACAACATCCTGGAAAAATCCATAACATACTACCATCACAAATAATGAAATAAAATGAAAGGAATTTTATATATATATATAAAAACTGGCAACATCCACAACATACTAGCATGTGCACCACTACAAGATAAAAAAAATTAAATAAAATCTAAACTAAACTAAACTAAACTAAACTAAACTAAACTAAATTAAATTAAATTAAATTAAATTAAATTAAATTAAATTAAAAATACATTTCTTAAATAATTTGAATGCTACAATAAAACTAAATAAATTATTTAAAAATAATAAAATTAGAAATATAATAAAATAAAAATAACACTCTTAGAACACCATATAAACATGATGCCACTACAAGAAAGTCAAGTAAAATCTTTCTTAAAGGCTAATAAAATGAAATAATGAAAAAAACATATAAAAATATAATATAATAAAACTGAAACGCTTAGAACACCCAAGAAACTGCTTTGGAAACATCCACAATATACCAGCATCATGGTGGAGCAACACTGTCCTGATATGTAGTGTATTAATAAGTAAAAGCAGGCAGAGATGGAGGAAGCTGCTGGTTGTAGACTCGTAGCTCTGTGTCGTGTCGGCAGGAGGCTGAATATTACGCTTTCTTCCTGACAATGGAGTCGGCGCGCTGCGAGCTAGCCACAGAGACAGGAAGTTGTTCCAGATAGGCAATGAAAGGTAAAAAAAAGGGCACAACAGGAAATAGTTCCCTGTGAACTGGTTCCTAGTCCTTTCCCATGTTATAGAGACAGACCGAGTACATGCTGACACACACACACACACACACACACACAGCAGATAGCCATCTCTTTCAGCTCAAATACTGACAGACAGACAAAAGAATATTGTACAAACCTCACATTTAACAATGACAAAAACAGTGTTTTTTGAGACGGTGTTCAGCAATGTAGAAGAAGCAGGTGATGAACGAGTGTCATGTCTTCTCTCTAACAGAGATGTGTTCGTGATAACAGCAAGAACAAAAATCTGCTCCTATCTCACCCTAAGAAGCACAGCATGACCCAGAACAGACAGACGGATGGACAGACAGATAGATGGACATACGGACGGACAGACAGATCTGTTCACCTATCAGAGACCCGTTGAGGAAGAGAGCAACTCCCAGCAGGACTCCCACACACAGGGCCAGGATGAAGGGCCGTCTGCGGCCCCAGCGGAGCGTGCAGCGGTCACTGGCCGAGCCGATCAGAGGAGTGAAGATCAGGCCCAGGATGGGGCTCAGGAACCACGTCAGGCTGTAGTACTGCTCTGGAAGACCTGAGAACCACACACACGGGTATGATGTCACTTCCTATACACATCTTCAGCCAAAGTGCTGGTCTAAAAGCAGTTCGGGGTTGCATTACATACATTTATTGCTTTCATAAATGAGCATTAACAGTAATATGATTAAAGACCCATTAAGTCTAAGCAGATCAATTCTGATGATAATAATGCTATCGCTAACATTATCTGATATTCATCATCCTCATCAAAATATCATCTCTTTCACTAGAAAACAAAACAATTATTTAGGCCTAAATGTAAGATTTAAATCTCTCTCTAACACACACACACACACACACACATTTATTAAAAACATAAATATACTTTTTTTTTTTTTTACAAAATATAAAATATATATTTGAATTATTTGGGGGGAAAAAAAAATATATAAACAGATAATCGTCTGTAAATGACCAGATTTATGCTGATTCTGGGACACTTGAATAAATATAATGAAAATGCTTAGATGCAACTTGCTCATCTCCCCTTTTCCTGAGTGCAGAAATCTGATCTGTTTAACAGATACATGACTGACAAACATGCAAGTTAAAACTTATATGAATCCAAATGGATGGAAATTGTATATGCAATTCAAAAACATAAATCTAATCTAGCTCATATTTGGTTTTGGTGTTCAGGTTTCAGACGTCTGTCACAGCTGGCACGCAAAAATATGATCTTATGACCGGATTCAATAAGAAAATAGGATCAAGCAGATTGTTTGTAAGAGTAACAGGCTTTAAACGTTATTGAAATAACTCGCTCTCACATGATTCGAATCATAAATTAGGCTGCTGTGGAAATCATTATTGGGTAAGTAATCCTCTAAAAGCCTGGCAAACGTCCATCTTACCAATAAACACTACACCTTCAGCGTTTCCTTACTTCAGGATTCACTTCACAACAACAATTACTGCAAAGACTTTGATTATAACATGAGCTTATGTTCAATTCACTCATGGAAAAGTTGAGTAAAAGAAAAACAATCAATTCTGTGATAAACACCAGCGAAGCACGACAGACTCGCTTCCAAAGGAATAAGCAGAAAGAGAAAGAAATCCTATTGTCATTGCTAAAAATGAGTTTGAGATTAAATCATTGACTAAATCAGCATAATATTGTCATCGAGCTTCAGAAAGCGTGTCAGAAACATGCTTTGAAACGCTCTCTGTGTAGATGATTTTCTGCAGCCACAAACACACCAAGCATTTCCTTCCAAGAAAAACAAAGCAATCTGTCAGCCCCTTCAAGACTGTTTGTTTGTGAAAATGAGATTTGATTTCATAATTACAGCAAACAATGAAAGCACTTCTCTTCCAGACCCAAGTGTGTTTGTTCTGTGAGGTAGAGTCTCCCACACACACACACACACACACACAAGCTGTCCATCACAACCTCATAACCGCATCAGAACGCCTGAAGCAGAGATTGGCACTGCGACAATAATTCACACGCAGAGAGGCAGAAGACTCTCACAGGAATCAGCTCTATCTTTAGAGTGTGTGTGTGTGTGTGTGTGTGTGTGTGTGTGTGCGCGCAGAGCTATAACAGGATTATCACACACACACACACACACTCTCTGGTCAGCGGTCAGTCCGGTCTGTTACGTGAAGCGCCGAGGAGTCGGGTTTAGCTTTGACATATCCAGGACACCTGAGGAGAACATTCCTGGAGTTATGCAAGAGATGTCCTGCACAGATTCACAGCAGCCCACATCAAACACAGCGGGGTCACACTCTGTTAACTAGGAGTTAACCAGGTAACTAGACAAGATTCCAGTAGTGCAAAAAGGTCAATTCATTAATTAAATAAATAAAATTAAAGATTTGTGTTTATGGAAAACATTAATACAATTTATAAATTATATATTATTAATAATTTAAGGTGAATAATAATTGTTTTTTATACAGTTAATTTAAATTTATTTATAATAATAATAAATTATAATGACTGAATTAATATTAAATAAATAATTATATATATATAACTGTTTTTTACATAGGTATATGGTTAAGTAAAGAATTGTTTAAAATATTTGTTTATTAAAAAATATGAAATTAATAAAATAGACAAAATAGTAAAATAATAAATATACTTATGTAAATCCATATGTATAAATATTTTCAGAATATTATTATTAATAAATGGATAATACAGAACAATATAAAATACAATACATATTAATAGTAAGCATATGCATACACTAATATAAAATGTTGTAAATGTATATTTACAACTATTATTATTAGTAAATGTTGAAAGGTTTTATTAAAATGGTCAAAATTGCATAATAAAATGCATTTTAAACATGACATTTTTAAATAAAACATTTCAACATTTATTAATAATATTAGTTATTTGTACATTTACATTATCTACAATTATTTATCATTGCAACATCATTAAATAACTTTTTACTGTACACAGCACATATACTGCATACTACTTGTTTTTAAATGCAGCCGTTCTGAAGTTTTTCATCGGACAAATGTGAATTTGCCAAAAAAAAAAAAAATTCTCACAATTCTTCAAGGAAAAAAAGAAGGACTATAAATTGTTCTCGACTAATTGTTCTCGCGGTTTGTGTCAGAAATGAGCTGGAGTCGAGCCATTGCACCTGCTGGAGAGAAGTGTGACGGGCCTCGTGATCCTCTGGGAAACAGACTCGAGTCCTTATCAGAGTCAGACCGGATCTGCTCGGTTCTCATCGGAAAAACCAACTCGCAGTGCCACCGGCCCACTTCCTCTTCCTGCGGTTTGTTGAGGTGTTTTTTTTATATATTTAGTCTTCGCAGTTACACACACAAACACAGAGAAAAAGCAAAAGATCTGAATCGGACGTAAGCAACTTATTTGTTCCTTGAAAAATATGCGGCGTAAACACGCAAACAGGAAGCTTGAGAGAGACTTCAGTAAATAATCACAGGAGTCTTTGTGTTTCCCACCAGGTCAGAAACACTGAACAATACTGAGAGCAGAGTGACTCAAACCAGAGGAAGTGCTTTCTAGAACCATCAACAACCAGCATCCAAAACAACACCGTTTTAGAAACACGGTGCCTGGTCAAGGGTCAAGGGTCAAAACCCGATACCGTCTTCTACAGCAGGATTTTCCAAACTCTTCCTTCGTTGTTTATTCACTACACCTCCTTTTCCAATCACTTTCATTCATATACAGAGGATCGTTTTAAAGCGGGAGTGCAAGCTGACCTCTGACCTGCAAATTATATAATAATTAAAAAATTATATAAAAATAGTGATAGTCATAGACTGGTATGGATATTAATATGTTATACACTTTAAACTTTAAATAAAATTGTTAAACATGCTAACATATAAAATATTAAATTAATTAATATATAAATAATACATAATTTAACTTTTATAATACTACTTTATTATATTATAAATAAATGAATATTAATATATTAAACACACATATATGCATATTATAAAATGTAAAAATACAATAAAATGTATATTAATTATTAATTAGATTCTTATAAATGTAAATACATTTTAGATCATATAAATTAAATTATTAATAAAAATTACATTCCAAATATAAACATATTTTTTACAATAAACATACATACAGTATATGTACATGTTAATATCATTTTATTATATTAATAACATTTAATAATAAATATTGAAATAATGCCATTGTAATAATAATAATAATAAATGTCTTTAAATAATGTTTAAAATATTTAAAGAAAAACTGCAGCAATTCATATTTTGTCACACATTATTGTGTTTAGTTCATCATGATCTTTATGTAAAACCATGATTTTTAATTTATCCAGTCGTGCAGCTCTATTTTGTAATGCATCTGACCGTGTGGGTAATGTGCAGGTATCAGGTGCAGTCAACATAAGTTCACTGGCCACATGGGTCCTACCAATGAACCCCAAGACTAACAAACCCGTCATTAGTCAGTCACTACAACTGCCTGCTCGACTGAAAACAAGATCCCTGCCAACACACTCACCACAGCCAGAGACAAACCAGAGAAATCTGGAGTAAGAGTGACAGGAAGAGGAAGAGGAAGGTCAGGCAGTCAAACTGTCTAGAAATGGACAAAAGGCAAAGCAATGTGAGGAAACAGGTGCTGTTCTCTGTGTGTGTGTGTGTGTGTGAGAGAGAGAGAGAGTCAGGTGCACAGCGGCCTACAGCCAGAACACAGTTCTCCGATACCTTCTTAAGTTAACAAAAGCAAACGGTAGGAAAAAAAAAAAGTGAATCGGCCATCCTGACAGATACCCCCGAAAAGGAGGCTTTGGAGGCTTGTTACTACAGTAAACTTGAATGTTAT
>JAUCMS010000128.1:657485-667828 GCA_032357445.1 Enteromius radiatus | reverse complement strand
TCCATATTATGATATGTACACATGTTGTGGCAGTATGGGCAGGTAGGTGACAGATATGGGTTTAATATATATATATAGTCTTTCTAAAACAAACGGAAATGTAAAAAGTGTTGCAACTGCCCCCACTCTCCCCTACTGTTTAAAATGTAAAATCCTAATTCAGGAACATCAAGTCGTCTCAGGGAGGGATTCGTTTACTTCCGTTTCTGGGGATGTGACATGACAAAAGAACGAACGTCTGCATAACCTGAAACATTAAATGAATCGTTTGCGTTTCTCATTGTGCTGTGTTTTTTCTTATTTGAAACATTGAATAAGTAAATGTGTTATTTTAACTACAGTGCCAGTCTGGTCAAACCATGTTACTGCAGGACCTTACATGAGGTAGCGTATAACTATCCAATGGCAAAAAATTGTATTGGCATTTTTTTTTTTTTTGTATCACCAATATTGTTGATAATGTTGACTAATTGTTTCAGTCCTAATGTATTTCCTGTTTCACTCAAACAGGCGCTCAGTAAGAAAGCTTACTGTGGTTTGTCATTCATGTCAGTCAGATTGAAGCTACGCGAGACCAGGACCCCCATGATCCTGCACCAGAAACCAAATCTCTCCAGACCTCTGATCCCGATTCACCAGAAATCGAGCAGATGGCAGGATGAAATATTAACACGGCGGTTTCATATTCTCTTCCATTGCAGCGTGTGTCCGACTGCAGCTCAACAGCATGAATGATTCATCAGAGAGAGTGAGAGAAGTGCGGCTCGGATCTGGCTAAGGTTAGCAATCTTGTCAAATAACAGACAGTTTGTATTTTCAATCCCGTGTGACTGATCTCAGACCAGCAAATACAGTACGCACCACTCCAGCTTTAAAACTACACTTACTCTTAAAAACATAAGTGGTGATGATGTCATGTTGCTATGCTGTTACTAGGGTGTTCTGAGTGGTTGTTCCTAAGCAGTTACTGAGATGTTCTAAACGATTTTGGAATGCTCTGCAGTTTTCAGCGGCTGTACTGTTAAGTGTGTTTTAATCATTAGTGAGAGAAAACTGACCTCTAATATAGTCAGTCTGTTGTTCTCTTGTCTTTTGAGCATTTAAACCACATGGCTTTAATAACATCACACACACACTGCGAGTCAGCTCAGTTACGTAACACTGCAGCAGTGCAATATGCAGCACACAGTCTCAGCCAGCACTGCATTGCACATACACATCTAGAGCTACTTTATTCTTAAAGACACACACACACACACACACACGCAGGTAAGGGTGCATACACACTCATGTAAACATACAAACAAACGGACAAACACACACATGCTGGTATTTGTGATTTATGGGGACTCTCCATAGGTGTAATGGTGTTTCTACTGTACAGACTGTATGTGGTATTGTCCTACACTGACCCTAAACCTACCCCTTACAGGAAACTACAGGCATTGTTAGATTTTCAAATATATATGTATATATAATTTAGTATGCGTTTTAAGCGTTTTGAGTTACGGGGACACTGAAAATGTCTTCATAAATCATCTTCATATTGTAATACCTCTGTCACACCCATGCCATTATGCAAATTTGTGTCCTCATGAACCACATAAACATGCCCTTACAAATGCACACAAACAAAACAAAGAAATGCTCACAAATACACAAAACAAACAAACATGCACACACACACCCACACTAACTTCTGGATGAAAGCATGCATAAACAAACATACAAACCCTCACTCTCACACAGACTAAACAACACAAACAAAACAAAATATGCACACACACACACACACACACACACGTCTGGTTTGCCATCCTTGTGGGGACTCTCCATAGGTGTAATGGTGTTTCTACTGTACAGACTGTATGTGGTATTGTCCTACACCGACCCTACACCTAAACCTACCCCTTACAGGAGACTACAGGCATTATTAGACCTTCTGTGTGTTTTATAAGCTTGTTTCCCCATGGGGACCTGACAAATGTCCCCACGAGGTCAAAATTACTGCTATTCCTATCTTTGTGAGGACAATAGGTCCCCACCAGGATATAAAAACAAGTCCACACAAACACACATACAATCAAACACACACACACACACACACTCTCTCCTCTTCCTGGTGTGATGGGTCACATTGGTCTTGGCTCTTAGAAACCCCAGTGGTCTCGGTCAGCTTCAGGGCTCTGCTTCCTACATTTGTGGGCACATATGTCACAGAGGAGAGGACGCTATGTTTCCGCAAAAGTGCTGAAAGTCTGAGTGAGTGGTCATGAGAACTCAAGTCTAATCCGCCAGAGATTGACCAAAAACAGCTCAAAAGAGCTCATTGTTTTGCTATTTATAAGAGACAATAGAGAGAAATCTGAGAAATCACACCACATAGTGTTCACGTACACACTAGAAACAGTCCACGGATCAGCTAATACACATCTGGAACTGACAGTGCAGGTGTATGATGAATTCTTGTGACCTGTCTGTGAGACGTGAAATACCCATGAGGCATTGCAGTGACACCAGCTCGTGAGCTACATCTGCTGGACCCCAACCATGCTCAGATTAGATCGCTAGCATTAGAGCGTTATATACACCATATGTATAGTGTATTTAAGTAGTATCCAACATGTTACATTAAAAATAATATATTATATTTGTAATAATATGTACATATATAATAAAATGTACAATTTTACATGTTGTATTTATTATCTATTAAAAGAGAAATTGTTCATGTCCATTTTAAAAGGAAATATAAATGCAAATATTCTGTATAATAATTGTTTATGTATATATATATATATATATATACACACACACACAAAGACACATACATATAAATATATATTAGAATTTAATGATAATTATTTTAAATGAATAAACATTAATAACAAATATATAGAGAACAAAATACAGTACATAGTGAAACTGAAAACATGAATATGAGTATAATTAGTTATATTAGACATGTTTTGCATTGAGTTAAATTTGACAGGTAGGCTAAGGGGTTAAAGAAATAGTATGATATATTATAAATAATAATACATACATACATACTTTATATTAATAATTATTTAAATGAATTTAAATTATTATTTGTTATTTTTAATGCATTATAATGTCATGAATTCGTATTATTATTACTGTTGTTATCATTATATTTAAGAAATTATGATAATAATTTGTTTCTTATTTTACATGAAGTAAGAAACATGTATTTTTAGCCATTTTTTTAAAAAAAGGACATTTAGACGAGCAAATGTCTAATTATCAGATTAAAAAAACAACAACAACTGATAGTCCAGCATTGTGCAATAAATACAACATCCTTATAAATTAGCCAAAATTGGCCATACATATGCATACAGTACACACACAGCAGACATACTGGAGCACAGCAGCACAGATTCATGCTATTCCAAACACAGTCATAGCTTTTCCAACGTCAGGCGTGATCTACAGCTGCTAGGTAATTTCGCAAAGCATATCAGCAAATGTTTGTGGCTTGTGTGGGACGTCTGCAGCGCTTGGGAATGAGCTTTGTTTGTTCACTGGGAGTTTTTGTCCCATCGCTGCGGAATGCATGAAATCCACAGAGCTGTAAAAAGAGAAATTCCTTCACGATTCCACGCGTTCCAGCCTCTCTCTAGCTAAGAAAAACACAACACGGCTTCAGTTTGACCCCCTGACCAGCTGAGCATTCTGGGACACGTGAACGCTTGCGCTTCGTCCCGAACCTCGGAATCCACTGAGTCAGACATTCCCAACACAGTGCATTCCCTTGGCCTTTGTTACGAGCGTCTGTTTACGGAGAAACGTGCTGCATGGAATTTCATACGGGACCACTGTGGATGTAAACACACGCACACATGCCTGAACTCCTTGTCTTGGCTCATCTGGATCTGAATTATAGTATTAAATGTCGTCATGTTGAGCACCACATCCAGTCTGACAAGTACTGTATAATTTCCTGCTTCCTGCATCTAAACTAACCGTGAGCTATTGTGGCTAATCCAGCCATTACCAATTAAGTGAATTTTAAAAATAACCCATCATATATCACCCTAAAACACACACACACGACTCAAACCTTAACCTCTAGAAATCCTCTTATCCTTTGCCATTGTAGTTTGGACAGTGAGAGCCTGATCTTCACAGACGTAACTCACCTAAGGCTCTAAAATTAGCATGTTTCATGATAACATCAAGTCCCTCACAACTGGCCTTGACCCGATGACTTAATCCTTTAAACCCACAGAACTCGCCATTAGCTTATATAATCGCCAACCAGAGCCAAATAATCAAGTTACCGACAATCGATTTACCCTTTAGGAATAGTGTTTCATATCAAAAGTTATGCAAAAAGTAATCCACACCACTCCAGTCTATCAATTAACATCTTGTGAGATGAAGAAGAAACAAAACCACCATTAAGACATTTTAAACTTAAAACCATTGCTTCAGGCTAAAATATGAGTCCTCTATTAATATTACTGTCTTCTCCGCTGAAGAAATCTGAATCAGGAGAGAAATTAATGGATTATAGACTCATATTTTGCCTAAGAGTGATAGTTTGAAATTAAAACATCTTAACGATGAATTTGTTTCTTACAAACATGAAGCTTTTGGCTTCAAATGCATTAACTGATGGACTGGAGCGGTGTGGATTATTGTTTGAAGCTCTCATTCTGACGGCACCCATTCACTGCAGAGGATATTCTTCCTCGAACATGGTGAAAAAACAAACTCATCTACATCAAATATAGACCTGAGCTAACATAATGAACTGTAACCTTGTTTTTTAATCAGTTAACAATAATTATTAAATACTGTAACAAAAGTATTGTTATTGTTAATAATGTTAACTAATGGGACCTTATTGATTGTTACCAATTTGACTATATATAAAAAAAAACAAAGTAAAAGGACGTGCATGGGTTATTGTGCACACTATTGAGCAGTGACTGAATCAGCACATCTACTTTTGATGAACCAGTTCATTGAATTGACACAGTTACAGCATAATAAATAATAGATCATCCCTCAGGGAGAGAAAATACTGCTCAAAAACAATGTCTTCAGTTAGTGTCCTCGTACAGTAGCTAGATCTGGTGAGAAGCGAAGCTAATAGCAAACATTTGGATTTATGCATTTGCCATTTTTCATGCATTTTCAACAACTGATGATAATCCAAAATCATGTGACACTGAAGACTGGAGTAATGCTGAAAATACAGCAATAAATTACATTTTAGCATATATCCTAAAATCACTGTTGTCACACGACTACATGTGGATGATGAATGTTGAGAAAAATTGACTTTTTAAATAAAAGATGATGATTTTGAGGAACAAAAGCCCCTCACAGCTGCTTGCATGACAAAGCGCCATATTTTTCAGTAATATAAAGGCCTGGGGTGTCGTTTGCATAATATATAAACTGGCAGGAGAGTCATGCAGCGTATGTCCAACAGCTCCTTTAATCTCTTTATCATTATCTCTCTCTCTCACACACACACACACACACACACACACACAGAGTTCAGAGATGTAGAGGTGTTTGCAGCTAGAGAGGCCGTTTCTCAAAAACATGGAGAGTGAAGACAATATAAACTGGCTAGAAATCAGGGCACAATCACAAATATTAGATTTACACGTCTGTGCAGATTATTCAGTCCACCGTGGGATGTCTAGTACAGTTAATCTAGTCAACTAGATGTGTTTTTCTGTGGCTCAAAATGTTCCACCAGTGTCTTCATCTTTACTTTTAATTTTTGATTAGTAGCCTGCACTGCTAAAAACAAAATCTGACCAACTTTAAAAGGTGATTTTCTCATTATTTAGTGTTTTTTGCAGATTTTCAGTTCCAATATTGTCCTATCCAGACATCAATGGAAAGCTTATTCATTCATGACTGGTTTAGTGGTCCAGGGTCACATTTTATAATTTAGTGTGTTATTATCTAATAGTTAGAGTTGTCTCACCTATCTGCAGCAGGACAGGTGTGACCAGCGCCGTCTCCATAGCGTAGCAGAACTCTCGTCCGAACATGACGGCACCGTGCATGATCCACTGACGTAGCGGGATGCGGTCTATAGATCCCTCGCTGACCGATTCCTCCTGACTCTCCAAGTCCCGCCCCCCAGCCCCACCTGCTCCATTAGCCCCGCCTCCTCCAGCCCGTTTCTCCACAGGTGTCACCACGGCGGCCTGCATCTGCACAGCGTCGGCCTCGGTGTTCTGCGGGGCCATCGTCGTCGGCATGCACTCGGAGCAGAGGTCACGTGTGGCTCCACGCAAATAACGCACAAAAATAAAGCAAAACTAAAAAATCTAAGAATAATAAAGCCAAAAGCAGCACACCACCGCTTCCCGTGGATGTCCTTCTGTGGAGGAAATCTGCCGTGGACTCAAGGAGCGTGAAACATCCCAAAAACCAGAGGTTTGATGAAAGCTGCTTGCAGGAGCTCTGGGACGGGCCGTGTAGGAGGATTTGATTCGGACCGTTGGGGAGGATATGACTCTACCATGAGGTCACTCCCGCTGATGTGATGTGTGTGAGTGTGTGTGTGTGTGTGTGTGTGAGTGAGTGTGTGTAGGTGTATGTGCATGTAATTGTGTGTGTGTGTGTGTGTGTGTTTACTGTCTACTGGAAACAGTAAAAATCCATATCAATTGCCATTCAGTTAATACCAGTTTCATGATTTGTATGGAGGAGGTGCTGTAGAGGGTGGAGGGCAGGCGGAGGGATGAAGGGCAGGAGAAACCAGACGGAAAGCACCGGAGAATCCCCATGGAGTGACCGATCAATCTGAAAAAGAGTTGGACAGAGAGAGAGAGAGAGAGTGTTACTCACAATAAAAGTTTAATAAAAAGATCCTAAAGCAATATACATGTACTTTTTTACATTTTTAAGCATCACTTACATTTACTTGTGCATTTACATTATGCATGTACTTTTTGCAACAAAGCATATCATCATGTGCTTCTGTGCGTTTAATTAATTAAATGTGTGTTCTTTGATGCATTTACTTTTATAAAATTGCATGTACTTTTGTGCATTAACATATATGCATTTACATTAATTTATGCTACTTTTATGCAACTACATAAATGCATGTACATTTTATGCTGTAAATGTAATTTCGTAAAATTACATGCATCAATTTAAATGCATAAAAGTATGTTAATGCAAAAAAGTACATGCACTGATATAAAAACATGCACATGTACTTTTATGCATTTACATTAATGCATGTACTTTTATAAAATTACATGTACTTTTGTGCATTAACATTTATGCATTTATATGTACTTTTATGCAACTACATAAATGCATGTACTTTGATGCATGTATTTTTTTTAAAGCATAAATGTTAATGCATAAATTAAAGTGCATGCATTGATATAAAAGCATAAATGCACATGTACTTTTATGCATTAACACACACATTTGCATTTATATGTACTTTTATGCATTTAAATGAATGCATGAGCTTTTGTGCATTTCATAATTTCATAAGAAATGCCAACGTTATGGGTTTGTTACCCATAATGCACCCGAATGTATACCTTCAATGCAACTCAAGTCAGTCAAGGATGAAAGTGTTAGACAAATGCATGAATAATAATGCGTGAAAGTAAAAGTTTTAACATTATTCCCCACTCAGTATTGTTGTGGCATTACTGCGGTTAAACGTTCTCTCAAACCACTTCTTTAGAACATTCCTTATTGTTTTGAGTTTCACAGTAATTTAAATGCATAATCTGAGGTTCTCAAGTTCGACTCCAAACAAACAGAATTAACATATTTGGCGGGATTATACAGGGAGCTTTCAGAGATTAGAGGCTGTAAATATGGCACGTTTTAAGGACGGGATGGAAATTCCTGAAGCATTAAAGTGTGCACAAACAATCAGCTCTGCAGTGGCACTTCATAAACCTCTTAACATGACCGAGATGTGAAATGAATCCGCGTGAGGTCTTGAGGGCTCTTTAAAACCCAACACAATGGACTTCGCTTGAGGTTCAGACCGGAGGAACAGAGCTGACATTGTCTCCGGGCGGCCGGGTCTCCTGATTATACATGCTGCTATTTACAGATTCAGAAACCAGGCAAAAGAGGACGGGAAACGAGCATTTCCCAAACGCCACAACAAAAACAAACTGGTACAGTTAGACAGTAGTCAAACAGGCCGTTGATAAGGTGTCTCTCCCAAAGCAACAGTATCAGTGCAGGGATTGGTCATTCTTGAGCTACTGGAGGCTTGTTGATCATGTGAGACGCTGACAGGACACAAATGCTCTCAGATTACAGCTCTATTCAGCATAGTAATGAAGTGTGGGCTGTTTAAATATTACATTTGGAGCAGCTGACTAGGATTCCCATGCGTGACCTCTGGGTCACAGGGGCGACGGTCTGATCTGGCAGCTGATTGGTTATCTAATCCTGACTGGATCCTCAGCCAGAGTCGACGGGACACACAGGCTCGCCTCCAAAATCTACCGAGCTGCTTACGCAGACAGTGGTTAAAGGTATCATAAGCAGCGAGCGGCATAATTATAGATGTAAAGAAAGAGATATTCATTTTAGCAGAGTGAATTTAGTGAACCAGATTCAAAAAGACATTTTTCAAGAAAAAAAAAAAAATTATAAATTCCAGAATGCGTTAAATGTTGGCAAACTAAGCAAGATGAAACACTACACATATTTTGTTAGTTATTACACAGATAGATACATAGATACAATATTAAAATAAAAAAAATATATAAAATAAAATAATTGAAAAAAAATTGTAAAATAATTACAATAACAAATATATTTTTATATATTAAATATAGATGGATTTATTTTGAAATGTAGAAAGATCATTCCAAAAATAAAATAACAGAAAGGAATATTCACATAAGAAGACATAATATCAACAAATAAAAATACATTCTTAGAATACATTGCAATGTGTTTAATGTAAAAAACAAACAAACAAACAAAAAACAATGAAACAAGACGAATGTTATATATTTTAAATATTGAAATATTAATTTAAAACAGATAAAAATTTTAACACGTTTGTTTTTATAGACAGACATTTAACTCTACTCACTTAAGTAAATTTTGCTTTTACCAAATTTAATAAATAAATAATTTGGCATGTATTACATTTTTTTTTTAATATTATGTTTAATATATATATATATATTTTTTTTTAAGTCTAATCTACTTTAAAAGCTATTTTTTTGTATTTTATAAGCATTGTATTTTTAAAATATTATTTTATATATAGATCAAATATTTAAAATATTTACTTTAGATCACATTACACTTGTTTTCAATATTTTATATGGGATATTTGTGCCTTTTATAAATATTATAAATACAACCATTATTTTATATCATTATGACATTAATTCAATGCAGATAAAAATGTCCAACTCAACTGAAAAGAAACCATTCTACCCAATTTGTCTGTGTGTCATGAATTGTTTCTGCTTATTAAAGCATCACTTCATTATCTTGGGCAGGAGACAGTCAGTCAAAACTCCTATAAATCCTGAGTGGATCCACAGAAATCTCTGACAGCGACAAGCTGCACGTTAAACACTTCAGAGTCTGTTCCTTCAGAACAAAACAGAGCAAAAACTCTTCTCTCACTTGACAGTTTCAGAAAACGGCTAACAGGCTCAAACAGACTCCCTGCAGAGAGAGACACACAGCGTCTGTGTCCAGTTTCCTCGTATTAGCAGCGTGAGCCTCACGCCATCAGCTAGACGCCAGTAAATGGCCACCATCAAAAACCACACGACTCTCAAAGAGTGTCGAGCTGCTCTCCTCAGGCCTTTGGCAAATCTGCCTTCTGCACCGAGAGCCTGTCATATGAGACAGTATACGAGGGGCCCGAGAGGCTCCGTCAGAGCCTGCTGGGATTCTGCAGATGCAGAGAAACGGGCAAGGAAGAGAAGACAAGACCTTTCCTCTGCTGGTGAGAGAGAGTTATTAATACACTCCTCACCTGGGCCCAGACTCTTACATAAGAACTTTACTGCAATGCCTGGGTCACAGCATGCCTTTATATCTATTTTTCTATATAATATATATATATATATATATATATATATATAATATTTAGATATTTGTTGAATAATTAATATTTGAATATATATATATATATGTTCTCCAAAATTATCATAATTTTTTAAAAATATATATAATAATTGTATTATTAAATAAATAATGAAAATGTTGGGGGGAAAAATATATTTAAATATAAACATTTATATATATTAGTGCTGGGCAATGATTAATCGCGATTAATCGCATCCAAAATAAAAGTTTTTCTTTACATAATA
>JAUCMS010000128.1:609336-629853 GCA_032357445.1 Enteromius radiatus | reverse complement strand
ATGCTATGAATTCGGACATACTACTCGCCTCGCATACTGTTTTTCACGTGCTATATAGTAGGGAAGTAAGCGATTTCAGACACAGCGTCACTCTGTTCTGTGTACTTCCCCTTTAAATCTTCACGAGCTCCGCTGACCCTCTTTTCCGAGGCACTCTAAAGAGTCTATCAACTATTGTGGGAGTGGCCTCTGTCGGTATGACGCCACACTGACAGGCATTTGAGAATGGCATGATTTCAGAAGGGGCAACTTATTTTTATTAAATTAAAAGGAAGCTACTGGTGGATCTTTATCATTGTAGGGTGGTTGTGTACACACACTCCCAACACACATGTCAGTCCTAACAGCCTGAAAAAGTGCATGTAGCACCATATGACCCCTTTACGAAATAAAGCCAATGTTCATTAAAACACTTTATATATATATATAATGATATATGAATATATTATTTAAAAAAATATGATATTGTAAAAATGTATTTATTAAATTAAATATATTTATAAAATTCTTACATTCTTTAAAATCTGTTTTTTTTTTATTACTATATATATAAAATATTTTCTACAATTTTAAATAGTCATGACTTTTATATTACAGCAATAAAACATTAAACCATTTTATCTCAAAAGTTGGTTATTTTCCTGATTATATATATATAGAGAGAGACAGAGAAAGAATTCTGTTTTGGACAGACATTAAACCCATTTGTTTTGACAGAATTCCACAAGTGGTTTAAACAAATCATAAAAAGAGGTTTATCTTCAGTTGTGAAGGTGTTTATGTGTGAAGAGGTTTTCAGCGTGTGCAGGTCTCAGTGTGGTCTTCACACATAAACACATGAGCTAACACCTCCATTAAATCCACTAAATCACATGTGGAGCAAAATAAACCTCTCGGAAGAGAGCTCCGTGTACGGTATGAGAGCCCATCATTCAACAAACAAATGCCATTAATGCGGTATGTTACCAACGGCCCGAGACACGTCACTTCCACGTGTATGCATTTCTGTCTGATGACACAATATATTTGTTAAGAGCAGGAAGAATATGTCAAAGGATCATGCTCAGAGGTATTTCATACTCAGAAGAAATCTCAATTTATGTCATAATATATGACGAATAAGTCATTAGTTTGAATACAGTGACAGTACAATAGTATAAAAATAACGTGGATAGCTTGAATATCCATTTAATATAATGTGGTAAATCTTTGCACTCTTTAGAGCGGTTTTGAGACCCTTAGTGGGTCCAGGTCCCTGGTTGAGAAACTCTACCTGGTTGAGAGTCTCTACGCTTTCTTGAAAGTGCCCCTATTATGGGTTATTAAAATATTTTGTTTTTGGGAGTCCCCAACAGACCCCTCTATTGCATGACACTAATCTGCAGTGATTGGTCGATTGGTCTCATGTTCATCTCATAATGCCTGATAAAGCAGTGTTTAAGAGCAGTGCTGCTTTGTGTACAGCTGGAGTGCCCACGACCTCCATCAGAGGGCGCTCCACCCCGGTCTGCTATGTTTGTGCTTCCCCTGTCTGTGTTTCTCTGTTTGAATGCTAAGGACTTTTATTACACGGCTTTGTGGAATACTTGATTCTGATTGGTCATTCGCCACATTCCAAGGATTGTTATTCTCACAGGCTAACACAGGCTCATCGGGGTACTACGAATCATCTTGACCGTTAGTAATTATATCACTCCAAACTGTCGCTGACAGTTTGGCTCCATCCTGTGGCTTAAAAAGACTTCAACGAGTTAAAGACTTCAAAATTAGATTCAACATTGAACAAATTCAAGCAGTGGATAGATGACTCGACTGACTCCTTAGTTAAAACAAATTTTTATTATTGTATTATATTATTTATTTATAGTTTTATGACTCACTTTTGTGGTAAGAAGCCATGTAATAAGCGGGATAATGTACAGCTAGCAGGTCATCGCAGAATAAAGTCCAACAGGCTAATCGGCAGCCCGACGCAAAGCGGAGGGCTGTTGCATAAGACTGAAGGGCTTACTTATTATGAAAGTGTGTTCCGTTGTGTCTCTGCCTCTATGTTTGTCACTATGGCAACTCATTGGCTCCTCCTTCTTGTTAACTCCTTGTCTCCCTTCATAACTAGCATGTTTGTAAGCCAGTCGCAGAGAATTGAGTTTAGCCTCGTACAAAGCGTTTTCCTAGTGTTTTTCCTAGCCTTGTCTTATTTATTGGTCGTCCATGTACTGACTCTCGCATTGCTTTTGGATTGTTGCTCTGTCTTGCCCTTTTGGATGTTGTTTGCTTCTCGGCCGACGCCCGTTTTTGCCTTCATTATTGTTGATTGCCGTTGTTTAACCCTGCCCGTTTTGACCATGCCTGTTATTAAAGCTTTGCGAATGGATCCGCACGTCCCCGTCTCATCCGTTACAGAGGGGAAGATATTTTTAACGCTCCAAAAGCAGCACCTAGTGGTGAAGAATGAATCTGCATTTTCATTCACAACAAAAGACCAATAAGTGTTTGGACACAGGCTTCATGTGACGTCATCATCAAACGGCTTGTGACTCGTTTTAAAAACGACTCGTTTCAGTGATTCAGAGTCGACTCTTTCTTTCGAGAGAGAATAATTTTATACACGGTGCACTTTCAGATTTAACACTTTGTATGTGCTGTTACATTCCTAATACATATATGTGTGTGTGTGTGTGTGTTTCTGAGTGTTGCATTTCAGGCAGGGATGTCTCTGGTTGGCAGTATGTAGGGTGTGATCGTGAGTGTTGCGACTCTGTACGCGATGGCCGTCGGGGTTCCTGCAGCTTTGCCGCTCCGGTTTTCCTTGATGGCCATCGGATTCTCTCCGAATCTCTTCTTCTGTTCTCTCCGCAATGTAGAGCGGAAGCTGTCGGGCACGAAGCAGTAAACCACAGGATCCAGGCAGCTGTTCAGACTGCTGAGCGTGATGGTCACGTGATATGCCACGACATGCTGCTCTCTGCTGCCCCCTAGCTGGAAATACACCATGGCCTCGCGCACGTGATACGGCGTGAAGCAGACGGTGAACACTAACAGCACGGCGACGAGCAGACGGACGGCGCGAGCACGCCGACCCAAACTCTGCGGCAGGAGCCGGCCGTCCGCGAGGGCGCAGGCCACACGGATCGTAAACGTCGCAATCACTAGCAGCGGCAGGACAAACTCCAGAACTGTGAGCACGAAAAGCACGGCAACGTGACAGCAAGACGCTCCGTTAAACTCCAGCGCCGATGTCTGAAGGGAGTACGTGACCACGACAGCGAACAGCCAAACACAAACGCTCACGCTTTTCGCGACCTCCGGGCTCCGCCAACGACTCCTCGCAGAACGCACCACCGCCATATAGCGGTCCACGCAGATGCTGGTGAGAAACAAAATGCTGCAGTACATGTTGACGAAGTAGCTGAACGTGTGCACGTAGAAGCACGCCACGCAGTCCCCGCCGCTGTGGTAGAGTGCGATGCGGGCCGGGAGCGACAGCGCCACCAGCAGGTCAGCCACCGCCAGGTTTATGGTGTAAATGGCTGGCGTGCTCCGAGAGCGGCTGCGCTGGCAGAACACGTACAGGGCCACGCTGTTCAGGACCACGCCGACCACAAACATGAGCGAGTTCACCACCATCAGCGTGATCCACATCACCGAGAACTCCTGGTACAGCGCCTCGTCCAGGTGCGCCAGCCTCTTCAGGTACGCCACCCCCAGAGGATGGAGGCTGGTGTTGACGGGAGACTCAGATGTGATGTTTGAATGTTCTTCGAGGAAGGTCTCCATGACTGGAACATAGAAAATAGATTTATAATAAAGAACTATTATAATAATATAAACATATACATTTTAAAATACATATTTGACACAGTAATTCCCAAATATATTGTTAAAAATGTGATTTCCGGATTTTTCTCTCACAGAGGAAATGCATAAATAAAAGCATAAAAGCATGAGATAAACCTCATGCTATTTGTAACTCTAAGAATCTAACTATATATATATATATATATATATTGCTGTCAAATGATTAATTGATTTATAATCCAAAATGTTTTTTTTGTTTTTGTTCAGTATGTATTTATTATGTACTGTATAAACACTCCCATGCATGTATATACAGTATTTAAGACAAATGTCACATTTATATATGAAACATATTTATATATTATCTAAATTATATGAATAGAAATATTTACATGTAAATATTTTCAAAATGTACTGTATGTGTGGTTTTACACAGTACACACAGATACATTATATAAATAAAAAAAAGATATATAATTGGTAAATCATTTAATTATTTATCATATTTGAAAGAAAACATTAACCAAAACGTTTTTCCAAAAAAAACGAGAATTTTTACAATTGATTTAAAATCAGTTATTCACTACCTATTTGAACTTTTATATAGTTTAAAGTCAACATAAGATCTAGTTTGTAAACATTTGTGGTTGCTAAGACTACTAAGAAAGAAATCTTTTGCTCACCAAATCTGCATTTATTTAATCAGACATGCATTAAAAACTGAGATTATTAATAATTGTATAATATATTTTAAAATTTAATTAATTAATTATTTAAATAATTTCTATTATTATTATTGTTGTTGTTATTAAGATTTTGAAGAGTAGTGTATACATTAACCTAAGTTGAACAGTTTGAATTGTGAGAAGCTCGTTAGTTTTCTCAGATGAACAGCCCGTCCCATCAGTGGGCACCGCATGAAGCTTTTCATAGCTTTCTAAAAATGGCACATTCTTCTGCGTTTGATTTTGTGAGAGAGTTTGTGCTCCTGTTCTCTGACGTCTCTCTGCTCGGAGACTCTTTCCGACCGTCAGCCTGCGTTTAATGAAATATGTAAAAGTATCTCGGATTCTCCTTCATCAGCTCAGACTCCAGCCGCTTAACTCTGTCTGATCTTTACATGCGAGGAGCTTGTTCATTTAGGCTCTGTCTTGTGTAACATCATGTTACGCTCTGCAATTTCCCACATGGTTCGGTCAGCAGGGGGATCTGACTGTAATTTCCCATGGAAAATATAGCGTTAACATCCAATGGTCTGAGGTTCAACATTCAGCTATAAATACATCTCAAACGTTTGTAAGGACATAGAGATAAGGGTCTCACCGGTGCTGATATCTGTTGCTTTCTGTAGTTTTTAAATCAAATGAAGACTCTCTGAAATCTGGCATCACATCAAGAAAAACAGCATCTCTCAGTACAGCGATGTCCGTTCCTTGTCTTTTGTCTCTTTTGCTCTCAGGGATAAGTGGAGGCTCTCTCTCCTGCAGTCGTGAAGTGAGTCTCCCTGAAGAATGACCCACTGCTTTCCTCTCTGTCTCCCACCCTCCCCTTCCCCTTCCCGCTCGTTCTCATCTTCTTAAAGAGTCCCTCCAAACTCTGGGCATATGTCCTCAAAAGTCACTTTGCAGAGCGATTCGTCTTGTGGGACGAGAGCTGTAAAGCTCACCCGGTAAACAGGCCTCTGGGACGCCAGCCATATTAAAAACACACATCCATAGTCCATATTTAGATAAATTCAGCTCTGAATGTCCTCTATAAGGTTTTGTGCACGGAACAAAATGACAACAACTGTGTATAGTTTTGCTTTTTTAGAGAAAGAACATTTTAAAAAAACATTTTAAAGAAATCTTATATATTACTATAAAAGGTTTGAATTGTGATTATTGTTATTTTTATGACAATTAATTTATATATATATAGTTTTACACAATGAATATTACATTTAGCATGAACAATTATTTTGTATTATAATATTAATAATAACATTTGTATTGTGGCATTAATTTTATTTTTTTATTTAGAAAAATTTTATAAATATATATCAAAAATGTTTATATTTTACTTTTGTAAGACAATTGTAATTTTGTGATGCATATTAATTATATATATATATATATATATATATAGTGCTGTCAAACAATTAATTGATTTATAGTATGTGTGTACTGTGTGTATTTATTATATACTGTATAAACACTCCCATGCATTTATATACAGCATTTAAGACAAATGTCACATTTATATATTAAACATATTTATATATTATATAAATTATATTATTTACATGTAAATATTTTCTAAATATGCTGTATGTGTGGTTTTACACAGTACACACAGATATATTATGTAAATAAAAACTTTCATTTTGGATGCAATTAATCTTTTGACAGCACTATATGAATATATATACAGTATATATATATGTGTGTGTGTGTGTGTGTGTGAATAATAAAGACATTTGCATTGTGCCATTAATTTCATGTTAGTTAAGCACATTTTTAGATCCACAATTAGAGTTTTTAGAAACATTATATATTATATAAGTTGACATTTTACATAAGTTTTATTATAATGTGGATTATATAGGTTAAATTTGCCTATATAATAAAGGTCTAAATTACATGTTGCATGAAAACTATTTTTTATTATGTATTATATATTTGTATCAAGTCATTATTTACATCGCAGCCCTTTCTTTTAGATGAGAAATTGATGAAGAAACCTGAAAACATCTTTTAAAGAGGCAGATCCAGTAAATAATGGTGGACCACCCCTGAGAGTGTGGTCGTGAGGTGACCCCCCCCCCCCGTTACCTCACAGACCCAAACATGAGCAAACACTGACCGTCAAAGCCTTCGGCAAACAGCTGGAGCTCATGAGAGGAACTCAGCATTAGAGACGTCCTGCACCTCATCCTTCATCACCAAGCATTACAGTCAGTCCTGCAGGATCCTCAGCTCAACATTTATTCCTCAGACCTGACAGACACCACATTAGAAACACAGAATCCAAATGAATGAATGAAAAACTCTTCACTGCTTCACCTGGCGATCTTTCAGAAGATTCCTGCTGCACAATCTCTCAAACGTGGCTCGGGGGATGATTTGTTTAAACTGTTAGAAAGAGTATATAATGTAAATGACACTCCACAACTACAGGATTATATACTGAACATGATGTTCATAGAGGACGCCATGCATCTTCACACACTTATGATGTCTCATTTATCATGTATGCTGAATTTGAATAACGAAAACTGCAAGACAACTGTTTATACACACACACACACACACACACACACACACATACACACACATATTATATATGCATATTTTGATTAACTTTTTTGATCTACTTCAAATGTTGACTACTGTATATACAGTATATGTGTGTGTGTTTGTGTGTGTATACAAATAAAGTAAGCCCACTACCATGATATATAATTATTTTACTACCTCAAATAATTCATTAAAAACGAGGACAACAGAAACAATCAAAATCTGCAAAAGAGCAATAATATGTAAGTGATATGACAAGTTAATATAAATAGCTAAAAATGCACTTTTTTTCTTAGATTTGAGAATTGATGTGTAAGTGAATGCGTTTAATTGTCATGAAAATAGTCACAATGCAAATAATATAAAAAACTCAAAGAAACAGTCTATTTTAGTCTATAATCTCTCACTTACAAACTCGAACGTTTGACTTTAACTTGCTAAGCTAATTCTGCAATGCTAATAATCATAATAAACAAAAAGAAAAATTATTTTCATTACTTTTTATTAGAGTTTTCGGGTTTGAATGAACTGAATCTATTTTTAAGTTCATAGACGTGTAATTATATGAGGTTTTATAACTGTAGACTGTAGAGATTTTTACAAGGTGACAAACTCTAAACAGCAGATAAAGGCAGATTAGTCTATCGCGAGGAAGCAAATATAACGCTTATGTGTTTTATGCGATTTTGGATTAAACTGGTCAGGCAAGACCGCTGTCCAGATCTGATGGAGTCAGTACTGTCTAAACATCCCTCAGCTTGAGGAAACCCAGAGACAGTAAATCACTTCAGTCCTTCAACAACTAATAAAACTCAGCTACAATGAGCTCTGTATATATACCACAGCAACAGGTGTGATCATGAATACAGTAAAACAAGTAAAAGTGCTTAAAAAACATGGATTGCCTAGGACTTCATGCAATTAATAGATGAAACCTCCAGCTAGTTTTTTTTAATCTTAGCTGGTATAAGGTGCTATAAGCACTGCTTCGTGAAGCTTTGAAACATTTGCGAATCATTTGATTTGAACAAGTGGTTTAGCAAATCATTTGATTCAGATAAGGGCTTTTGAGTGCTAAAGTATGAATCGTTGATAAGATCTGGACTTTCGGCTACAGTATTGGGACTTTTTCCACAGGTTTGCAAATTCTTCAATTCTAAAGGGGACTTAGAATCACGTAGGCTATTGCAAATCATTTAATTTAGGTTCACGGATCATTTGATTCAGATCCGATCTTTAGATCATGTTTCTAAATCAACAGGACTTTGGAAATCGTTTGATTTTTTTTAAACTTCTGCTGTCATTTGTTTCCAGTTATTTTGCTTTTACAAAAACAGACGGCTGCTTAACGCGGTATTTGGCATTGCTAAATATTTTATAATCATAAATGGTAAGATAAATATAGCAAACTGAAGAGCTTTTCTGCATGTAAAATTAGCAACACGAGAAGCTGAAAACAGGAATGACGTGTTTGGTCTGAATGTCTGATGAATGCGATCGACTCCTTCACATGAAAGACTGGATTTTTCTGTTACTTTACTCTAACATGTTGAATTTCTGGAGGTGTCTACAAAACAAATCATCTCATTTTCAGAAAAACACTTTCCTCCTGAGACGGGACGGATGAGTTACTGTCGCAGCATAAACACACGGCCAAAAATGAACATCCATAAAAGTGAAAAACCATCCCTCGTTACAGATGTTTATACTTCCACTCATCACTCTGTCCAAAGTTAAACCTGACAGAGACTTTAGACACGTGCACGTATGAACTGTTTTAAACGAGTAACCCATCAATCTCTACCTAAAAGCAGGAAAAAAGCAGGTTAGCAAAGGCACTTCCTGCGAGAGTGGAACTTAGCATCATATATCTGACCGTATGACATCAACAAGTCTCACCTCAGACTTTCATCACTATTTTATTAACTTGCATTATTAACTTTAGCACTATTTTATTATCATACAGGACATTTCAGTAGATAATAATACTGATGCTAATGTGATTTATCCTGTCAAATCTAATAATAAGCAGGAAAAATAACTTCTGAAACAATTAATTAGGCCTAACTGTTAAGACAAGATGTACAGTGAGGCAAAAAAGTAGTTAGTCAGCCACCGTTGTGCAAGTTACTCTTACACTTAAAAAGATGTCATTTTCATCATAGGTAAACCTCAACTATGAGAGACAAAATCACACTGTAGGAGTTTTAAAGAATTTATTTGCAAATTATGGTGGAAAATAAGTATTTGGTCAATAATTTTTCATCTCAGTACTTTGTTATATACCCTTTGTTGGCACTGACAGAGGTCAAAGGTGTTCTGTAAGTCTTCTCAAGGTTTTCTCACACTGTTGCTGGTATTTTGGTCTATTCCTCCGTGCAGATCTCCTCTAGAGCAGTCATGTTTTGGGGCTGTCGCTGGGCAACACGGACTTTCAACTCCCTCCAAAGATGTTCTCTGGGGTTGAGATCTGGAGACTGGCTGGGCCACTCCAGGACCTTCAAATGCTTCTTACAAAGCCACTCCTCCGTTGACTGGGCGGTGTGTTTGGGATCACTGTCATGCTGCCATATTTCATCTTCAATGCCCTTGTGCCGAATTTTGACTCCCCTCGTTGAAATCAATAGGAATCCTAACCCCACCCTTAATCATAACCCCTCCCCCACATCTAACACTAAACCTACCAAAACTAGGGGAGTCATAATCTGGCAGGGGGTCAAAATTCGGCACTACAACGGGAAGGAGGATTTCACTCAAAATCTCACGACAACATTGTACAGTATTTGGCCTTTGCAGTGAAGATCTTCAGTTTTTGTTAAAGGGTATGTCCGTGACGGTGTGATGAAGTTGTTTCGCAAGTTGTTGTAACTCAGCCATATAATATCCGATCAGCGCCAAACTTTACAGTCGCTAGATTCTTGGCCTGAACACATCTAAAGGCCAATAGTCCATCGTTCTTTATATTATAGGTGGCCTTAACTACTATGTACTTGCTGTTTGCAGCATTAATGGAATATATTTTTCTGTTCTATACCATATTGCATGATAGAGCAAAACATACTATATTTGGTGCAGATGCTGATATTTATGACAAAAAGTAAAATGAAATTATGATGCAAATGAATGAGTTCATTATAATAAGTATGACAGATACTTACATAAAATGACATACATAGTGGTCGTTGCTCTATATTTCTTCATAAATCACAAGATTTTATGATCAAAACATAATGCAGTGCAATGCAAAGATGATATCGCAATCATCATTGAACTAATACATGTTACAGCTTCTGATGGATCATATTTGACTCACATTTTAACACCTCAGTTGCTTCAGTCCAGTGAGCGTTCATCTTGAAATATTACTAAGAACACTTTTTACATTGTTAAAGATTTCTCAGCAAATAGACACATGAAGCATAACCTGTAAATGTCAGTTTAAGTTAAAAAGACCCTTTAGCTGTTGAAAAGTCCTAGCTATCGATCAGAAACAGAAGGCATGTAGCAGGTTGTGAAGTTTTGATCATGTTGATGACTTAGAGGCTTTAGAAAGTCAGGATCAAATATGACACCATAGGCTTTATAGGGTTAAATATGAACTGTATGGTAGCCTGTGCAATTTGATCCACATTGTTTTTATTTCAAGTGCAGAACTAACAGACATGATAGTAGTACTATCTAAAAAACAACAACAGTATGACGTTTTCCAAGATCAAAACCTGTCAAATCCGAATAAATATGTAAGCTCAGATCTTTCGCTCGAAGTGACATCATGGAAAAAGAGTCTAAATGGTCGGTCAGGCAGCATCATGCGCAGTTATGAAGTTAGTAATGAAGTATTAATTTGAGTTTGAAGCAAAGGACAGCTCTGACTAATTGTGACTACTGTATAATTATGGTAATTCTGATATGACATGAATGCAGCTTGAACAAAAACAGCTCTGAAAACACTTTTGTATCATTTCAATAAAGGTATTATACAGCTGTGTGTAGCACACATCTTTTACATGTGGATTTCATTTCATTTGTAAAAAAAAAAAACAACAACAACAACAAAAAGGAACAAATAAAGATATAGTAAAGAAAACAAAAACATAAGATAATACTGTAAGACATATTCCTGGCAGTGCTTTAGTGTTTTCTTCAAGGTTATTTTGGTCACTTCTCTTTGCCGGCTTGTGAAAACAAATGCAAGCATTACAGTTGCTTTCCTTTAGCTGTATGTCATCTTTCTAGCATCAGCCCATAATACACATTTATGATCGTAAGACTGAAATATCAAGTAGGACACTAACATTTTAGAGTTTGGGGCCTGTAAGATTTTTATGGTTTTTTAAAAAAATCAATTAATACTTTTATTCAGCAAAGAAGCATTAGACCTGATCAGAAGTGACAGCTGTAGATAACCTTACCACAAAAAAAGTTCTTTTGGACTTTATATTCATCAAACAATATTTCAACACTGATAGTCAGAAATGTTTCTTATATCGAATGATTTGAAGGATCATGTGACACTGAAGACTGGAGTAATGATGCTGAAAATACAGCTTCGATCACAGAAATAAATGATTGTTTAAAACGTATTCAAAGAGAAATTGTAATAATATTTAGCAATTTTACTCTTTTTTTTTAATCAAACAAATACTGACACGGTGAGCAGAAAACACGCTTAAAAACCTTATTGAAAGCTTACCCCAAACGTCTGACCCCTAGTGTGAATGACATCTTTGATTAAAGTGACTAGTGAGGAATGAATATCAGATAAAGGCACATGCTGTGATATGCTAAAGCTACCAATGGAAATAACAAACAGGAAGCTGAAGTGATGTGGGCTCAGGTGGGTGGACTCGTAAGTTCGTAAGCAGTGCAGATTCCTCCATCATGGTGAAACCGTGGTTATTTATTCGTCTCTCTCCGGCGGTGATCTGTCCCTCTGTCTGCGCTGGGCTAAAAACTGCTGGACCACAGACGGCCAATCCACAACGCTTTCTACGCGCATCTGCCCTCTAGACATGGACATCACCATCTGACCACCTGCACAGCAACACCACACAACATCTACCATCTACATACTTGCCATAAATCAGGGCTGTCTATCATAGTTTAGCTCCAACCCTAATCAAACACACCTGAAGCTAATCAAGCTCTTACTAGGCCTGTTAGAAACTTCCATGCAGGTGTGTTGAGACAAGTCGGAGCTAAACTCTGCAGGACACCGGCCCTCCAGGACAGAGTTTAGACAGCCCTGACATAAATTAATCCAATACCAAAATAGCGTACAGGTACTTACTCTCGGGAAGGATCTGAGTCCTCTTGTTTCCTCTGACACAGCCGACAGATGTTTGAGCCAGCAGCTCTAGAGAACGAGAGCCTGCCAAACCTTCAGTGTCTTCATCCGCATTCATCACATTACGACACTCCACAGAGCAGATCTTACCTGAAAACAAAGGGAGTGAGAAATTGTGAGAAGTACAGAATTTTGAGAAACAAGTTGACATTGTGAGATTGTAAACGCAGAATTCTAAGACAAAATTGTTTGTGAGAATCATTGGTAAGATGTACATTTAGATAAACTGAGAGAAAAGTCAAAACTGTAAGATACCTGCACGTTTGCAGAGAACCTTGATGGAGCAGAACAGGCTGGTGAACAGGTTAAACGGAGACGGAACTCCAGACTTGCGGCTCATATCGCGGATCAGAACGGCGCGGCCAAATTTCCACTCCGTGTCAGACTGAGCCTGGATGCGCTGGTACGTGTCGCTCATCATGGCAATGAGCAGGTTGATCAGCACAATGCATGTCACCACCAGATACATGCCAAACACCATTTTAGCCAAAACGGCCGTGGCTGGAGGTGAGCGCTCCAGGTCGGGAATCTTATCCGGTTCGGTCAAACCAAATAAGGCGAAGAAGAGCAGCACAGACATGTTTAAAGGATCCGGAACGGTCACGTTACCTGTGCTGTTGTCCCAGGCTTGAGGATAGAGTGGCTGACACAAAGCGGTGAGACTCAGCGTGAAGGCAGTGTGGAACAACATGAGGATCACAGCAAAACGACACAGATCCTTCATCAGGTCTCGGATGATAATGGCCCACGGGCCGAATAAGTGATGGAATGTGAGGAACTCCAGGAGCTGGATGAATGCCAGCATCATCGCCACGGACAGCAGGACATTTCGGGCGAACAGGCAGTTCAGGTGAGAGGGAGGCCACCACTGGGTGAAGACCGCCAGCAGGTGACACAGCAGAGCCGCTGCGGAGAAGCCCAGGAGAAGAAGACGAATCCATGCTAATCCGGCACGCTCTCCTGGGAACGTCAGCTCGGACACCAGGATCCCACAGAGCCAGATCAGCAGGAGACACTCAGACCAGCCGGGCACCAGACGGCCCTCGGACAGAGGACTCACGGGAGGATACACGATCGTCAGGATGAACAGGGCCAACAGGAAGACGTGTGACACCAGGTGACTCATAAACTTCACGATTGGAATAGTGTTGAAGCTGAGTGGAGATCAAAGCAAAAATCAAAGTCACACACATTTTACCTCGAGACACACTGGCAGTACAACATTTTAACAAATAGAACTAAGCTTATGTTTCTTTAAACATCTGTTGTTTGTATAAATAAAAAACATTAGAATGTGTTAATCGAAATAAAGACATAATAAAATAATATTAGATTTAAAACAAACATATACAACTAAAATTAGAAATGTTGCCTTTCCAAAGCAATAACAAATTTAAAAACTTAAATTAAAATGAAACCTGAAAATGTGAAATGTCCTAGACTAAAATGTAAATCTGAGCTGTTTTAACTGAAAGAAACTTGCACTGACTGACCTTAAAACATGTTTTGTCTTAAGATGCACACCAGTAATGCTTTTTTCTAATGCATGTTTATACTGTAAAAATGACTTAAATGTCCTAATTGAACTATGGCTTTATCCTAGCCTTAGTGTCTCAATAGTTTAGATTTGTATAATGCATTAGCTCAATCCACTGATTCACATTTAAAAATAGAGTATGAAGCAAAAACAGCAGATGAGCTTATTAAAAAGCAAATCCATTCTCTGCCATCAGGTTTCACTTCAGAACTGCAGAAATATAGGGGTTTCCCTGGTAATGGCTGGACACAAAGTTTTTTTCAGTGAAACTGTAGCCATCATATTAACCCAGGCCCAGATTTGCTAATCGGGAGGATTCCCAGTTAGCCGTCTGTTTTTTGGTCACGTCCTGCACTATGCTGTTACAAGACTACCCACGAGCCACCAGTTGCTCATCCCTGATTAACATAGAAAACAGTTATTTGAAATTGTAATAATATTTTACAATATTACCAATACTACTGTATTTTTTGTACACATTTTTTTTACTAATATTGCTGTATTAGTGTACCTGTGTCTGAGTGGCAGTGAGAGCACCAGCCACAGTGGAGGGAAGAGCAGCAGACAGAAGAACAGCAGCAGGATCTTCCATGAATCCCACTGAAGGCTTCCATGCCACACGTCTGTCAGGTACGTCTGCACCGCCGGATGAGACACCACACCCTTCTGTCTGCCCTCGATCAGGCAGTCCAGCACGCTGGCGCTCCGGTGGTCCACGGCCCTGAGGATGGGGCCCGCGCCGTGGCCCCCGGCTGAGGCAGCGAGGGTCAGGAGGTCAGAGGCCATGAGCTCACAGTGACGGGCGGCGGCGTGCAGGTCCACGGAGCGCTCCTTCTCTCTGAGCGCGGCCAGTGTCAGAGCTCGCGACAGACGGACACATGTGTCCAGAGGAGCCGGAGAATGAAGAACCAGCTCCTCCAGAGCCAGATTATCATTCATCCGGCCACACACCATCAGATTGAACACAAACTACAGACAAGACAAAACATGCACTTAAATCTTCATGTGAGTCTCATCTGCTCATTAAGGATGAAATGAAAGAATCAAACCTGCCATCACATTAAACAAACAATCCTGTTGAAATATCCAGCATGTGCTGGTTAGGTATGCTTTGAAGCATGGCTGCTGGCTTAAGCTGGTCCTTAGCTGGTTCCTACCTGGTCATGTGCTGGTCTTAAGCAACTAGCTTCTGCTCAGGATCAGCTTAGAGCTAGCACATGACCAGCTCAAACCAGCTCATGGCCAGCTCAAACCAGCTCATGATTGGCTAAGGGCCATCTTAAACCAGCATATGCTGAATTTCTCAACAGCGAACACAGCTGTATCAAACTAAATCTATAGGATTTAGCTCTGTATCTACAAGACTTAAAACAAGCTTCACATAAACCAGTTTTAAGAAATGTGATGTGTATGAGTGTTTCACACACAGTGAATCAGTGAGCCTGACCTTCTTGTCGTCCAGCAGATGCAGTGTGTTCTTCTCTCTTCTCACCAGGAAGATGACGGTTTCCTCATGGTTCTCCTGAGCGGCGTACTGCAGCGGCGTCCATCCAGCTCGACATTCGACACACGGCGACGCTCCGCTCTCCACCAGGAATGACACCACCTCCAGACAGCCGGCTTTAGCAGCATAATGCAGCGCCGTCCAGCCACTCTGAAAAAGACCAAATACACATTAGCTCTACTGCGTTTTAAAAATGTGATATTTATATTTTATTTTATTTTATGTAAAAAAATATTTAAAGGAGTCATGGCATAAGAATTTTGCTGAGAGAAACAATGACACTAGCCAATCATAACATTGGGCAATTACTGAGACCCGCCTTTTAAAAGCAGCCTATCTGAGAGAGGTTCAGAATGAGGGTTGAAAATCCACATATTTATTTGTTTCCTTTTTGTGTAAAAAACTTTATTAACATTCTAAGTACACAAAAAGGAACATATTAAAATAAGAATCCATGACCCCTTCAATTATATTTAGTTTTAGTTTAATTAAAAACTGCAAAGGAAATCTAAACACAGTTTAAGATCTCTGAGGTCTCTTCTGAAACTCTAAAGGAGAGTCTTTTTCTCAGGAGAGACATCTGAAAAACCAAACACCAGCATCCAGGTTTCTTCTCACCATGTCTGTGTGGTTGATCTCCGCTCCCTGTCCCAGCAGGACTCTCACCATGGTCACATGTCCGTGTGCGGCGGCCAGATGAAGACAGGTACATCCGCGTTTGTCGGTCAGGTGCAGCAGGGATCCGGAGCGGCTGAGCAGCAGCCCGACCACAGCTGTGTGTCCACTCTGAGCCGCCAGGTGCAGAGGACTAGAGCCCTGAAACACATGACGGACGGTCAGGACCATGCTCAAACATCACGCTTCACACCGCAGCAGTGCTTCTCATCTCTTGCCTGAATGTTTGTTTCTGCATCGGCCTTAACACCAGGAGAATTCAGCAACAGGCGAACCACGTTCTCATGACCGGACTGAGCCGCCAGGTGCAGAGGAGTGTAACCTGACTGAACACACACACACACAGACAATCATAAATCATGTACTGATGATTTATAATCATCACAATATGTTCATTGTGGTTTTTGTGTCTGTAAAAACAAATTTCCTGAGATATCTAGAATGTAAGATATTTTGAATATTCTTTACACAGACTGTATAATGTTTATGGAGGTGACAAATGCATTTACTTTGCAAAGTAAATGATATTGTCAAAATAATACTTAATTTAATGTTTTAATGTTTTAAATATAAAATCAATAAATAAATAAATAAACATTATTATTATAAACATTTTATAATATTTGACATTTAAATTTTGCACTGTCTTTAAACTTAATTTAGTATAATACAATTTATTTAAAATAAACTATAAGATTTATTGCATAAAAAGTGTAAAAACTGTATAACTCAGTTAACTACTGTTAACATGCTGAACACATACACAAAACATTTAAATTAAATAAAACTAAATATGAAATTAAGGTTTTAAATAAGAAATGATAAATATGCAATCATGGATTGATTTATACAAATATTAAAAATTGTAATATATAATATAAACATAAGTAAATATACACTTTTATAATAGCATTTGATTTTATTATTTTATGATATACAGAATATAGAGCATATGGCCTAATTAAAATGAACTTGACTGTGCATTGTTTTATTCATGCATTTATTTCTATTAAAAAATATTTCAGTAAGTTCAATAAACTTTTCTTTATTCAAAAAACTTTACATATTAATCAGATTTATTATTTACTAATGGGTTTGATTGCCAGTGAAAACAAAATATACACAAACAAAACATAAACCTTCACTGCAAAGCGAGAATCCCCCAAATGAAGAAACCTATTTGCTAACAGCCATGTCTCTGTCACCTCAGCTATTGACTGTTGTCTCTTCACATCATCTTTGCCGCTGCTGCTGTTGCTGTTGGTGGGGAACTCACTGCGTATTGTAGCAGGAACTTTAGTCAGGATCTCTCTCACGAAGTCCACCTGTCCGAAACAGGCTGCCACATGCAGAGCTGTTAACCCCGTCTACACACACACACACACACACACACACAGATGGTCCACTGAATGGTTACAGCACAGTTTTGTTCTGCTAAACCTTTATAAGCAGATGTCACGTGTTCATACGCAGCACCTTGGAACTCTGGATCTTCAGCGAAACACTGCTTTTCAGGACCTCCAGAATATGAGTGTGTCCATTCTTGGCAGCCAAATGTATGGCTGTCATGCCCTCCTGAAAGGGTCAAAAGGTATTAGAAATTATCATGTTAAATGTTTTACGTTATATTTTGTCTGCCTAACTCACGGCGTCCTCCTCCGTCACTGAAGCTCCAGCATCCAGAAGAACCTTCACCACCTCCGTATGACCTCCAGCAGCAGCCAAATGCAACGGACACAAACCATTAGCCTGAAGAGTTAGACAGAGCAGAGGATATACAGGGTATTATGGACAACATTTTTCATTTTCATTTAGCTTCATGAACTTCATGAAACAAAAATGAAATAAAATTAATAAACACTATATAGTTTACTTATTGACTGAATCAGCTTTTTGAAAGAATCAGTTGATTAAATGATTCAGTGATTCACTCATTAACACAGTCAAATGAATCAGTTGGTTGAATCTCAATGACTCACTCATTAACAGTCACTACTGTCACCTGCCGGCGGTTTTAATTTCATATCGTGTCTTCAAATATAAGTATTCAATGTTTTATGTTACAAACAAAACATTAGGCCTAGTTATGCATCTTTAACTGCGGTTGAAATGCATCCATGTCCCCTCTGAGATCCATATATTGTGCAAATACATCTAACTGTTATTTCAGACACAGATTCCAGAAATGTTATCTTCTGTTGGACTGAAAGATACTAATTACTGGATGGAGTGCTTCATATTCTTACACACACACACACACACACACACACACACAAAAAAAAAAAAATATATATATATTCTACTTTTCTATTTTGCATTTACTTGTACTTTTACCTGCTACAATTACTTTGCATGTTTAAAATGTTAAAAATACTCATATTTAAGCACAATAAATATCACATACTTTAAGAGTTTTACTTAAGTAATATTCTAAACATTAACTTGGTAAGATATCTCAAATTTTACTTGGGTATGATTTTCAGGTACTTTATACACCACTGTATGTGTGCATTTAATTATTAAAATGTTTTTTTGGCAATATGTGTGTTCAATAGTCAAATAATCATAATACTGTATATTATATATTATATACTGTATGTTAGCCACCTCCAAAGGAAACATTGCCCATTTTTATTTAGTTTAACTAAGTATAAGTATTTAAAATAACTAAAACTGAAATCAAAATGATTTTGCTGTACAGGGAAACTGGATTTTCCTAACTGTGCACATGACAATAAATATATTGAATCCTAATACTAATAAAAAATTATATTTTCATCTATTTTTTTGTTCCATCATTTCTAAAACTAAAAATAATCTTCAAACTATTAATAACAGTATCTTAATGACACTAATATAAAAAAGCCCTGAAATGATTTTTGTTGTTCTGACCTTGTTGTTGAGCGTGACCGGTCCTCCTTGATTAAACAGGAGTAGCTCTTTAATAACGGCCAGGCTTCCTTTAGCCGCAGCGATGTGTGTGCAGCTCGCTCCCTCCATGTTAGCTAGCATGGCTAATTCAGGCCGCTGCCTCAGAAACAGCTTCACCACCTCAGAGTGATCGTTCTCCGCCGCCAGATGAAGAGGAGTCTGACCGCGCTGAAACAAACACCGCTACTATTTAATCAAATTAATATACAATCATAAATTGGTAAAAATATAAATAATTATGAAAACATGTCATATAAATTTTTTACATATTAATATATATGTTTTGCTGTGTCTTTATGCAGAATTTTGAAAGGTTATATAATAAACTTGCTTGGCTGCATGTAATGCCACACCAGCAGAGGGAGCCCTCTCCTGAATATTGACTGTGTTCAGCTCCCTCGGTTTACTTCCTGTTTGTCAGGTATTTAGCATGGGCCTGGCTAACAGGCCATTGTGCATCATTGGCATGATATCTGTCTCCATACAGTATATTTGTACAAAAGTTGAATATTATTTATTTTTCTATTTTACTGTGCTAGACTGAATTTGGAGCAGTTATAGAGATAACTCCGAATAAACTTGGCTGTGTAAAAAGCATTTATTAAGATAAATGTAAAAATCAGGAGTTATTTAAATTATATATCAGTTGTATTAAGTTTACTATACATATTTAAATTAATTTGATAACAAAAACAAATTCACAAAGTGGTTTCACATTGCTGGAAGTTGCACTCATTAAATCCAATGGTGGATTTGAGATGTAATCTGAATTCACAAATTAAGAATAACACAATATATTATTTATTTATATATTTATTTGAGTTTGCATTTTTGTCTCAAGACACTCACAATATCTGTAGCAGTGATGTCAGCTTTCAGGTTTAACAGGCTGCTGCAAACGTCCAGCTGTCCGCTGATGGCTGCCAGATGCAGAGGCGTCTGCTTTCTCTGTGAAAATGAGCCGTTTAGTTTCATTTCTCTAGGTTTAAGATCATATTATCTAGCTCTTACCAGAGAGAGAGCATCGACGCTGGCCTGATGGGTCTCCACCAGCAGCCTGACGAGCCGTGCCGAGCCGCTCTGGGCGCTGAGGTGCAGAGGAGTCAGGCCCAGCTTGGTCTTGGCGTTTACAAAGGCCTTATGGGCCAGGAGGATGTCTACGATATCTTGATAACCTTGTTCTGCAGCCAGATGAATGGCGGCCTTCCCCTCCTGATGATATATAATGTATTCACAATATTTTTGAAGCGCTTCTTGTAATAATAGACATTATTGTGTAACATGAAAGCAATGATTTTGGTAAGAACGTATTTTTTGTTGCTGCAAAAAAAGCAAAGGTTATTGGAGTTATATATATATATATATATATATATATATACTGTATATATTATACAGTCCCTGACAAAAGTCTTGTCGCTTGTGTACAAATTGACCTCAAGTGCCGCTG
>JAUCMS010000128.1:580907-602485 GCA_032357445.1 Enteromius radiatus | reverse complement strand
TGCTCTGCTCTCTCAAGTCTCCACTAACAAGGAGATACAAATGATCACTTTGATGATTTGGAAAACGACCATGAATCATACGATACACGATACGCGTATCGTTACACCCCTAATATATATATATAGAACAAAGGAGTTTGGCTGACAAAAAACATGAGGAAATCCTTATAGATAAACAGGCAGTCTTTATTACTGAATCGACTATTCAGTTACATATAAACACAATAATATAATGTCTCACCTTGTCTAAGATGTTGGGACTGGCCTTGCAGTGGTATAAAAACTTCAGCATGTTCTCATCTCCTTGCAGAGCGGCGATGTGCAGAGGAGTCTGCCATTCATTCTGTAAACAAACAAAGCATGATGGGTAATTAGCTCAATAAAACACTGTCCTTTCCAGTTAGAGAAATCACCCAGAAATGGAAACAGCAGCACAACATTGACTCATATGTTCTCTTTATTACCAAACCTTAGTTTCTTTTTATTGCTCTCCAGGTAACCAATCACATTCAATTTAAAGGGGTCATATAACCCCAGATGCACTTTTTGACAAGTTGTTTGAAATGAAATGTGTGTTGGCAGTTTGTGTACACAACCACCCTATAATGATAGAAGTCCAAATGTTTTCTCCTTTCTCAAACCGAGCCGTCTGACTGTGTGACTGTCATGCGGTCGGAGGCCCCTCCCGCGAGTGTTGATTGGTAGCAGCGTGTCACACAGACTGAACTGGTGTCTTATCTCAGACCCGCCCTGGCCCCTGAGTGAGCCGTCATCAGACCGAGATGCAGAGACAAGCAAGACTCCTAAGAGATTGAGGTGTTTTGTTGTTGAATGTAATAATGAACATAGCAGTAGTGATTTACCGCCGACATCTGAGTGACTGAAGGATTAACGTTAACGTTACGTTTGGTTCTAAAGGGAATGCGCCCTTGATCTACCTACTGTAAATGCGTTTAAATCATTCATGATCCAGCCTCACTTACAGAAGCAATCAGTCTTTTAATGAATCTTTGCACATCTCCTTTCTTAATAATGTGCTAATTAGGAAGTTTCACTACGAATGTAACATCTAGGACTACGAATACAACTAAATAAACATCCTCTGAGAGCACCTTGGAAAAGAGGGGCGGGGCCAGCAGAGCTCATGAAGATTTAAAGGGGAAGTACACAGAAAAGAGCGTTTTTGTTTTTTTTTAAAAGAGCAGTTTTTGACAGGGTAAAATGTGATTTTTCTTTACGCTACCATTGAGAAATTTTAAACAAAGTCTATGTTATAGACTTCTCACTAAGACCCTAATGAATCATATCAGCTTGTGGAAAATTGGCATCATATGACCCCATTTGGGCATTAATGTTTGCCTACAAAACCTCTGGCTCTGCACTCCTTTACCTAAATTTACTACTTCAGAATGATGTGCCTCTAGAAGTTGAAGTTGGCATCCCAAAGAAGCACAAAATCACTTTCACTGACTTTCACATTAACTGTTCCCTCGTGGTGGAGACCTTGACCCATGTTCAAGAAACCCTACTACACTTGAATCTCCAACATCAGCACTCTCTATTCTATTGTTTTTATATATATATTCTCAATACCTTTTGAATTCTATTTGTTTTCTTTTTATATATCTTTATTCTTTATTTTATCTGTTGCCCTCATTCATCTGCTAAATGACTGAATATAAATATAATGTAAATGAAAAGGAAGCACTCGGACACTCTCTAATGAATGATTAATAACTGATCAGAAACTACTTAAACGTGAATCTGAAACTCATTCTGCTTGCTTTGATTTGGACCAAAAATCAACCACCAATTTAGTCCTTACCAGGGTTATTATCATTTACAATATTACATTTTTTATTATTATTATTATTTATTTTTTAAATGTTGGGATCATTGGAATGCTATTATTTTTTATTAATATTTTGAAATAGTTTTTGGTTTTACTTGCATAGAAGTTTATTTCAAGTAAGAAATTTATATTTGTCTTTAATAACCCTGGTGTGGAGTAATATTATGATGTAAATATTCCTTCATAAGTGCTGTCTGTTCATCCATCCCTGACCTTTAACATGATACACATTTTCCTCCATCCACGCTTCAAACTCCCTCTTCACTCGTTTCCAAGCCTCACAGGAAACTCCAAACTGCTCCAGGAGCAATCCCAGCTGTCACAGCACACTTAACGCTCAGTGACAGTGTAGTTTGGCTTCTTTTCTGACAGTTCAAGGATGAAGATTTCTGTGTGTAACTCATTTTAACTATGCTTTAAAAAAATAAATAAATAAAATTACCCACTTTTCATACTTTAGGCATTTCATGCTGGCAAAAGTGTCATTATGCCTCCAACAAATCTAACAGGTCCTTTAATATTCATAACTTCTGGGCCTTTCAAATGAGCAGTTTTCATCCTCACATTTGATTCTATTGTATTACAGTAATTTTCTTAAATAATACTAATAATATATATATGCTTAAAGTAATTCTAGGTAATTAATAAAATTACCAAAAATTACTTTATTGCACCAGAATAGAGCCAGCTATGATAAAATTAAAAAGTCTATTTATTAATTGTCATTTTAAAAACTATAAAAAAATTATTACAAAATATTTTTATTATTATTTGTATAAAATAATTAAAAAATTATTGGGTACTAGTAACTGTAGGTGCAATACTTAAAATGACTGTAATGCACATTAATACAGTATAATACAATTAAAACATCAATTTAGTACATCAAACTAAACTAAATGAAATGTTTCCTGGGCAACAGGCTGAGGTTTTTGTTTTAATTTTATTTTATTTTAAAGTAGTTAACTTTAATATCACTATAAAGCCCATAAAAATACCTTTAAATGAAAACTGAAAGTGTAACAATAAAAAGTAATTCAAATTTTAAAAAATAGTAAAATAGCGTGCGTTATCTGCACAGGATATGGCTGAAGTGATCAGTAATGTGATTATTTATACAGGGATAATTGTCACGGATGTTTCTTCCTCTTCCTTCCTTTCCCTGGAGCTAAGAAAACACCATTAACAGGGAGACACAACTGGTGAGCAATCAAAAGGGGCCAAAAATGTCAACAAGTCCCTTGTGCACAAAATCTGCCTTTTCCCTACTCAAAAACGCCTCCAGAATCCATTATCTCACTTCTGTCCATTAACTTTGTCCAGACATCTGCCATTGCCTTGTGTCTTCTCTTATTAAAGCTCTCACTGAGATCGAATCTGTTCTTTTACTCTGTTCCTGGCTCTCACATTCGGGTTAACTGACTGTATAATTATGGTGAAAACTTGTATAACAGAAGCATGGAAAGCATTTGCAAGGAATATAATGTATAGATTTGATATAATATTCAGTTAAATCATATGATTAGAAAACATAATCTGTTTAAGCAAAAATTGCAATGTTTTCATTGAAAAGTATGTGAATCCTCAGGATAATAACTTCTCCAAAGTTCTTGTGAATCAGTAACGTGGGAAAAATACTTTTTATTAACTAAAACCTAAAAAAAAACATTTTTGTTACTGGAAAATGTTTAAATATATATATATATATATATATATATATATATATATATATATATACTGTATATATAAAATGAAACTAAATAAAAACAAAAAAGGTGTGAACTAAATATGTTTATATGCACTAAAATAACTAAAATTAACAATTTGTAAATACTATATAGATTTACTGAATTTAAAAAAACAACAAAAACAAATACAAAAACATATTAAAATGATTAAAAATATAAATATAAAAATAAAAATAAAATATAATTCAAAATTAACAAACACTATAATGGTATAAAATATAAATTATTATAAAATAACAGTTTCGCTATTGACCTGATGTGAACCATTACTATATAGATCTCAGAACATCTATAATTATTAACCTACGACTTGCTTTAAACTGGAAACGGTCACAAAACCATCTCTGAAAGCCTTGATATTCAACTGATTTGGTAAAATCATATGTTCATCAATCAAAGGCCAATGACCAGGACACAAAGATTCATACAAATCAATACTAGAAAAGTTTGTGTCTTACATTCTGAGAGTCCGGATTCGCCCCAAACTCCACCAGGACTTTGGCCATCTCGACATCTTTCCGTCTGCAGCAGATGTGAAGCGCAGTGTCGCCGTTCACCTGGAAACACAATTCAACCATCAGAATGTAAACCAGATACATCATGCCGAGATGCAAAATTGGGTCATGGTTAAAAAGTTACATTGTTACAGTACATTAAGCTATAACTGAGAACATGTTTGTTAACTTCACAAACTCCTTTTTAAAAATAACACTTAAAGTCGTCTAGTGTTACGATCACTTATTTGACTTAAATAAGAACAAAATAACTGGATTTGATTGTATGAATGCAATTTCCAGGTTTCGAAGGTCATGTGATGCTTACTGCCTTCATGGCTCTGAGCTGCGGCTCGGATTGGCCGGAGAGGAGCTCCCGAACAATCATGACATTCCCAGCTTCAACGGACAGCAGCAGCGGAAGGCAGCCATCCTGGACAGAGAGGAAAACAGCAGGAAACATTTGTTATCGTAGTGAAAAACATCTACTTCTCAGCTCTATCTAATGATTACAATCATATGACAACACCACAAAATCCGGCCAGTGTACTAAAAACTGATTTTAGTTTAAAACCATTAGGACAATACATGCTTTAGACATAGAAGAGAACAGAACATAGAATAGAAATAGAGTCGTAGTGTTAGAGGCTCAAAATAAAAAGACATAAAACAAGTAGATAGAACAGAAATAGAATTGCGCATGCTAGAGTTAGAGAGATTTGTTTAAATAAATTAATGGAAAACAAGTAGATAGAATAGAAACAGAACAGAGTTATATTGTTAGAGCATCAAGTTTTTAAATACATAAAAAGTAAATGAGTGGATACAATAGAAATAGAATAGAGAATGTTATTATTTGTGTATTATTGTAATAAAGAAAAAACAAGTAGCTAGAATAGAAATAGAATTGTGAGTGCATGTGTTAAAGGGTCAAGTTTTCTTATTGAAATAAAACAGGCAGGCAGAATAGAAATAGAACACAGCGTGCTAGTGTTAGAAGGATTGTTTAATAAATTAGTAGAAACAACTACATAAAATAGAAATGGAATAGAGAGTGCTATTGTTAGCATCATGTTTTTTAATAAATAAAAAGTAAATGACTAGAGAGAAAAAAAAATAGAGTGCTATTTTTAGTCATTTTTAATAATTAAAAAGAAAACAAGTAGATAGAACAGAAATGTAATAGCGCTATTTTTAGTGTTACGCTTTTATAAATAAAAAACAAGCAGAAATAGAACTGAGAGTGCAAATGTTAGAGGGTCAAGATATTTTAGTAAATAAATAGAAAAAAAAAGTAATAAAGAGTGCTAGTGTTGCAGGGTCAGGTGTAGATATCAACCAATATATATAATACCTGATATTTTTCCAGATATTTAAGCATTTTCACATAATCGGGTATCGGTTTTGTAATATCGGATTCCCCGATAAATCTTGTGGGCGTTTTGAGAATTGCACACATGAGCAAGGACCGCCATTTCAGGACAGCGTCTGAGTGGAGGCGACCTCTACATGAAGATATCATTACTTGCTTTGCTTTAACCGATAAGTCTTATTTAACACAACACAGTCACAAAGCCTCAAGTGTGTTGCACACCGGATGAGAAGCGCACCTGCGGCGCCATTCAGCATCTGTCTGCGGTGCGTCACCACGGTGTTGTTCACCACAGAGCCCCATTTGCATAGTTTCATATTACATTTTGTTTGTAAACTCTTTTGTTAAAAAAAAAGAAAAAAAAAAAAGGTTTAATCTGATTAAAGATAAATTAAATAATGTTTTATGGCCAAGATTAGGCTATAGGATATTGAACCAAGTCTGTATATAATAGGCCATTAGTGTTATAGTTTCATTAAAATAGTTATACTTCTACAATAGAGCTATGAAGACAATTCAATTATGCTTTTTTTAAGTTAATCAATGTGCATGAGATGAAGAATTGAATAGTCACCTCTTGAAGGTTATGATTTAATTATGAATTATGAGAGTTTATGCTATTACACATACATTTCTAATATGTAAATTATTGAAGCCAAAGACATTTCCCCAAGCTGTTCAGCTTTAGTACAGTATTCATAGGCTTAATCGTGAAGCATACAGTGGCCCCACATTTACCTCTCTTTTTATATACCCTTATTGTAGATGAAGTGAATTAACGTGCAACCAACACCAGGGAAGGCAGTTTATGTTAGAGCCCTTGTTATTCTTATTTTTGGCATTTATTTAAATTTTTACACCAGACGTATATATCGGTTCAAAATATTGGTTACCGTCTTGATCTTTAATAATCGTATCGATTCTAAATAACACGTATCAGTTGATCAGGTGTAGATGGAAGAGATGTGTTGTAGGCGTTTGTTGAAGACGGCTGCTCTGATTGAGTGGGGCTGGTCATTTCACCACCAGGGAACAGTTCAGGTAAAAGTGTTTTTGCGATGACATTATAATAAAGCACTGTATCTTCAGAACACATGCTTTTGTACCTTGTCTGGTATAAGACGAGCATCTTTGCTGCTGAACTTGAGCAGAGTCTGCACGACTCCAAGTCCTCCGGTCGGTCGAGACGCTGCGTAGTGCAGGGGCAACTGATCACTGGGCTAAACATGAATGAGCATTCAGTGAAATCAATATGAGAATTCTTGTGTTTTTGGACATTTTAATAATGAGCTATTCAAGTGTCACGATCATGCATTCAGAGGTCAATGAATAATCACACTGTTCTACTGTTATATAATGTGATTTACATGGTAAAAAAAAATTTGCAACAGTAAGAAATGTGTGACTAAAAGCCGATTGATTGACTTTTAGTTACATTTTCAATGCAATTAAAATCCATGCACATAAATAAGAAACTATCAGGAACATTTTTACCAATTTCACCCCTCAAAGAAACACATATCTCAGTAAGAGCTGAATGTGATTATGTGAAGATAAAAGTGAACATCTCACCCCTGCTGGTAAATTAGGATGGGTTTTTCTGGCCAGTAGTTTGACGATCTCGTCTTTGGAGTGAGCTGCAGCGATGTGTAATGCTGATCTGCCATCCTGATCAATAAACATAACATCAAAATGAACTAATTCCTACAAAAAATGCATAACATATCATTAAAACAAAAGGGTATATCAACTATTTTATTGTAAGTAGTTGTATTCTGTGCTCAAAATGTCTGTAAGGATATATCCCTTTTAAAGTTACTTCTATTTTTCTTAGGTTTAATATACAGTTTCATACAAAATAGGTATGATAGGTCAAATATACACTACCAGACAAATGTATGTTTTTATTTTGTATGTTTTTAAAGTCTCCAATTTCCTTATTCAGATGCGCATCAAGAGAATACATTACATTTTAAAATATATTCACACAGAAAACTTTTTTAAAGCTTAATCATATTTTTGATTAAACAAATGCTGCCTTGATGAGCAGAAAAGACTTCGCAAAGACTTTTGTCTCTGCCCCGCTCATCTGTCACCATAGCAACTCATTGTTTGTCGCCGCCCACTGACCTACTTTCACGTGTATAAATCCCGGAAGTGTCTGTATGTTCGTACGGTTCGTTGTTTATTGTTGCATTCATTCGTGAATGAACTTCCCCTCTGTTTCTCCCCAAGGACTCTGTTATCTGGTATTGTGACCTATTGCTTTGTTTTCTCGACAATTCTCTGTCTATGCCTACTATGAGATTGTCTGCCGGCGCTCAACCACTGCTGTTTTGATTAAGAGCCTTTTAATAATAAATATCACTGTTGCATTTGAACTCGCACGCCTCGAGTCCTCATTGTAACATACTGACAGTGTTAATACTGGAATCACGTCATAGATGACATTTTGGCCTGTGGGCTATTGACCTCACTGTCTTTTTCCACAGGAGTCTGTGTCTCAGACTGTGAAGTGGAAAACTATAATGCTTGTAGAGGTTATCAAAGGACATTTCACGACAGAAGCTTTGAGTCACTGACACAAATGGACTCAAACGGTTCAGTGAATCTCCTTTACACACAAGCACAGCTGGACAGACATTCCAGCAGGATTGCCAAGAGTTACCGAATGACCACAGATCTCGTAAGTTTGTGAGCAAAGGAGAAAAGGATGCAAGAAGTCACCGCTTCAAAACACCAGGCTACAACTCAACACATAGTTTGCACCCACATTACCACAGTTCAGCATTAATGTTGATTCTCTGAAGCAGGCGGTTGGTGAATTCACATTAATTGTAAGTAGTTTTTGGTATTGGAAATATCTGTGCCATCCTGTCAAAAGAGAAATGTTAACCAGGACTGCAATTACGGCTGCTTTCAGTAGGGAACGTGCTAATGCTACGGTAACATCACAGTGTGGTGAACCACAAAGAAAACCACAGAAACAAACCTAAGCACTATTCTATATGATTAACATTGGTATGCAACATTGCATCAAAAGCATGACCATAATTCAAGGACTTTTTAGGAGAGTTTGCATGGTAACTGAACTGTGGCAAAATGTGGGTTTAGAAACACAGAAGGAGAAAACATTTACAGCTTGTACACATGGAGCATGGCAATACCAGGGGACAAAAAGAGGAAGGAAACACTTTTCGGTGGCACTTTAGAATAAGAAAGGCTTATTCACTATTAACTACAATTCTTTCCTGAATATATAAAGTTATTTACTGCTTATTATTAGTTAGTAAGGCAGTTGTTAAGTTCAGGTATTGGGTAGGATTAGGGATGCAGAATAAGGCATTAATATGTGCTTAATAAATGACTAATATTCTAGTAATAAGCATGCTAACAAGCAACTGCATAAGAGAACCTAATATAAAGTGTTAGCCATCTTTCATATGAATTTTACTAATTAATTGTGTATAATAATAATTAATTAATAATTATATTAAATATTAAATATTAAATAATTAATATTAAATCTAGTGAATGGACAATGCAGCATTTTAAGGGGATAATTGGTACAATCCTAACAACAAAACTTTTAATTCTCTCTATGTACAGCTTTTGAACAATGTATCAATATATTTCAACACTGATAATACTAATAAATGTTTCTTTATTTCTGAAGGATCATGTGACACTAAAGACTGGATTAATGATGCTTTGATTTCAATATATTGTAAAATATATCACAAAAAAATATATATTTGAATCGTCACTGCATAGATTATAGTATTATAAAGTTAGACTAAGGAAAATATTTAACACCATTTCTCCATTATGTGATCAATGCAAAGAGACAGAGGGCTCACTACTGCACTTATTTTGGCTTTGTCCTAATCTGTTTAATTTTTGGAGTAGTATCTTTGAACGACTGTGAAGCCTGATCCCATTTTAGCAATTTTGGGAACCTCTCAGGAACTGAACACTTTTTCAAGCCATCAGCAGCAATCCTTAATACTGGGTATGGTACTTGCTAAAAAAAATAATACTTTTAAACTGGAAATCTCCAGACACCCCTTCTTTTAAAACCTGGTTATCTAAATTGGTTCATGTTATACGATTGGAAGGTATACGTTTAATGAAGCCCAAACAACATTCTCGATTCCTAGCAATATGGCAACCCTTTCTTGATTTTATTTAAATTTTTATTAATTATATATATATATTTTTTTTTTTTCTTTATTTCTTATATTGTATTATACTGTTTAACATTCTGCTCTGTATTGTTACAAAAAAAAAAAAATCAATTGAGCTTCCAATTCAGATGATGATGACTTAAAAGGCAGCTGCCTATGTAGACAGTAAGGAGGTTCACTAGGTTTTAGAACAAAGCCTGCGACTGATCTTTGTGTCTAAGCAACTAGTTAAATCAGTCGATGCCAAACTTACAGAAACTAGGACAAGAAAATTATTATGTCAAGTGGAACACGCAAGACGCAATTTTGGAGCTTTCATAATGTACCTCATATTTTCCTTGACGTCCAAATGCAGACAGTAAGGAATCTCTTTTGTTCACTAATCATCCCTTGTTTAAACCACAGCTTGCCAAAGACACCGGATCCCAGTTCTACGCACCTGAAAAAGGCTACTCGCGCTTCTCCAAACCCCTAAACGTCACGAAGGCACGGTAAAGAGCATTCCAGACACGTCCAAAGATGGATGGAAGATATTACGCAGAGGAATATTTTAGTGAATCACTTCTAGTCCCAGTGAGGTTTCCACTACTAAACTCCTGCACATATTTAACCAACCGGTTTTGATAGATAACTGGCAAGCGACTGAAAGATCCCACATCCCACGAGTGATTGATTCAAGCGTTGCTCACGGTCTCCCAAACTAGTATTTACATCAGCTATAGGGTAATTTAATACATGCGATGGGAAACAGGAGCTGGGCTGAAACCAAACATCATGGGTTTTTGGAGAACTTCGAGTGCAGATAAACAACTCATCATAACTCGTCCCCTGAAACAAAAGTGATGACCGGAAAGGAAAAAAAAACACATAAAATTAAAATGCAGCTCAGCAAAGGGCCAAACAAAAGTGTAAACAACGTTTCAGCCAAACGCCACTATAAAAAACAAATAGAAATCACTCGTGTTTAATTAAATAATAATAATATTTTAAAAGAAATATCACACAGGTTTGTCCATATTTTAATTGAACCATTTTGTGCTGCGTTTTGTTTGCAAAAACAATTATATAATTGTTATTTTCATTACATTTAATTCCATTTGTTACCACCCATTATAGCCATTTCTAAGTACAAAATGTTTGAAGCAAATTTTCTTTACTGCATTTCCCTTTGGATATGCAGAAATATAGCTTGTAAAAGTCACCACAGATGAGGACCAGCAAATAAAAACACCCAATAAGAAGGAAACGAACCACAGACAACACACTGCATTACTTCACAGTAATATCTCATAGATAGTACTGCACTCATCGCAAACACAGAAACTTCTTCAATTACATTTTCGTCTCAGCTGAAACGTTCTTATCTCAAAAGGAAATTAGATGTATTTGAATGATACCAATTGTTTCTCCTAGACAGCAATGAAATTCAATTTGAGAACAAATGGAAACTTTGCTTAAGCTCTTTCAGACCTTTCAGAAAAAAAAAAAAACCTCTCTGTTAAACATTTCTCATCAAATTCTTCCAAGACCAACCGATTGGAGCTGCAATACACAGTTGGTTTTAAACTAATAGTATAGCTTTTCTCATAATAAGACAAGAAACATGTGCTAATAAAATCAATAACACACTAACATTCTTCTGCTCATCAAGGCTGGATTTATTTGTTTTAAAATATTGTTAAAACAGTAATATTGTGAAAAATGGTTAGAATTTAAATGAGTCGTTTTCTAAGTGAATACTGTGAGATGTCATTTATTTCCATGATGCGCAGCTGAATTTTCAGCCTCATTTCTCCAGTCTTCAGCGTCACATGATCCTTCAGAAATCATACTAATATACTGATTTGCCGCTCAAGAATAATTTCTGATTATTATCATGTTGAAAACAGTTGTGCTGCTTCTAATTTTTGTGGAAACTGTGATCCAATTGATTTTGTTCAGGATTCTTTTAATGGACAGAAAGTAAAAAAAAAAAAAAAAGTTTATTGTTTATTTAAAACAGAAATCTTTTGTGACATTCTAAACGTCTTTACTGTCACTTTTTATCAATTTTATGTGTCCTTGCTCAATAACAGTATTAATTCCTCTCTATATATACAAAATTACATGAAAAAGCTGATGTTGTTGGAAGAGCAGCACATGTTGAACAGGATTTGCTGTAAAACTCGTTCCCCCACTCACTCGCTCACACACAAATGTCCTATTCCAAGTTTCGTCACCTCTTTATTTTTCCTGTCAGATTCACAGTTGATCTGAGCCGCACTTTTAAACACCCACAGAGTGACAATTACTCATGAGGCGTCCACTGAGCTGTAAAACTCTGATATTGACACCTACGTACTGTAGTACAGCTAAAACATTACACGTTTTATGTGTCAGACTTCACGACTGCATAAAAAAATTAATAAGATAATAAACTGTGATTTGAGCAAACACCTAAAATGAGGAAAAGGAGTAGCTCACCCAAAAAATGTGGAACTGCCGAAAATGTCCTCACCCTTACGCCATCCAAAATGTAGATGAGTTTGTTTCTTCATCAGATTTTGAGAAGTTTTGCGTAACATCACCTGCTCATCAATGGATCCTCTGCAGTGAATGGGTGCCGTCAGAATGAGAGTTCAAACAGCTGATAAACCATCACACTAACCGACACAAATTCAGTTAATGTATTAACGTCTTGTGAAGCAAAAAGCTGCATGTTTGTAAGAACCGAATACACCAATTCAATTGTAAACAGTGCTTGATCTGTGCATATTTCTCTCCTGATTCAGATGAGACATCTTTTTCTCTAAAGGATGCATTATTATGAATATAGAAATCGGATTTTAGCTGAAAGCAACAGTGGATTGGGTTTTTTTGTTTGATTGCAGCTTTTTGCTTCATAAGATGATAATTGATGGACTGGAGTAGCATGGATTACTTGTTTATTATTTTGATGTTTTTATCAGCTGTTTGAACTCTCATTCTGACGGCACCCATTCACTGCAGATGAGCTATTGGTGAGCAAGTTATATAATGCAAAATGTCCCCAAATCTGTTCAGATGGAAACACAAACTCATCTAACATCTTGGACGGCCTCAGAGTGAGTACAATTTGTGAGAACTTTTCACATTGCAAACACCCTAGCAGCTTCGCTTTAGAAAACCTACTGTTATTTAATAACTTCAAATCCACTGAACCGTTCCCATTAAAAGCTTAATTGCCTGCTACTAATGAACAACATCTGTACCGAGTGGTGTGTGCTGGTTTTGCCTCAGAGGAGTGGGAGTTATTTAAGTTAAGACATGATTCCAGACGACGGGAAACTCCTACCTTCGTTTTGTCACTTGGATTGACCCCCAGTTCTAGCAACCTGTCAACGATAGACAGACGGCTCTCTCGCACCGCGACCATCAGGAGGCTCAAGCCAGACTCCTGCGGGAGAACAAGGGAGCATAGTCAATATTTCACTCTGGAGAGAAATGATTTAATACTGCGCTTATATTCATGGCTGAAGTGTGTGGATTACACAAGAGGGAAATCAATATAAATGTTGAACATGTTGAATGTTGAAAAAAATATTCTTCAATGTTTTTTTTTTTAAATACAGCATTTTTAATACTGCATAAGCACACAGCTGTACTGATTTTAGGAACCTTTTTGTTTTGCTAAAACACATTACACAGATCCATTGTTTGTGCCAATACAATTTCAGACAGTACCAGTATTTTATTTATTTATTTATTTTAAATGACATATAATTACAGCAGCATCATAATATACACCATTTATGGTAAATATATTAGTTTGTATTATAAATCAGATTACAATTAATGTTTATTGATTGAACATTCATTTGACTTGAATAAATAAATTAAATTAAATGTAAATATAAAATAATTTAAATTCCAAACATTTCTGTGCGCATGCATACATAAACACAAAGGCTTAATAATTGTGCATATATCAATTAGTTCGATTTTACAGTAATTATATATCATCTATTTAATATTTTTTAATGTTTCAAAATTATAAAATTACTTTTTACTTTTAATTTTAACACAAGACAATATATAGGCTTATTAAATAAACGTTCATTTTATTACACACACACACACACATACATAAAAAAAAAAGTTATCAATTGAAGTGTAACGTTAGTTCGTAATATTGCACTGTAATAAATTATGACGAATTCAAATAGGCATGTAATATATAGCCTACATTTTTTCATGCCTAAACTCTATACTATACAATAATAAAAGCATCTGCAGTGCATCTCACCTCGTCGATCTGGAAGATCTCCGGATCTCCCTTCTCCAGCGTCTTGAGTTTTTGTTCCAGTGCCATCCATTCTCCCCTGAGAGCCAGAGGCATCAGGCGCTGAGGGGTCCCGGACACACAAGAGCTTTCTGACATCGTGCAAGACCACAAAATAACCTCACAGCAACCAAACCATACGAGTCTGTCAACACCATAACAAAAGCACGTTCATTTAAAAGACAAAACGCAGACAGATCCGCTGCAGGTGCGAGTCTAACGGTTCCTCCCTCTTGGTAGGAGGTATAAAGCGAACATTCCTCCGTTAAAGTTTGCAAACTCCGCCTTCAGTTCCTCCTGTTACCCTGGATTCAACAGAAAAGACCATTGAAACAAGCCCACAGAAAACAGGCAGAACATTAAGAGCTCAAGCAGGCATTCAGCTCGGCTTCACAGCTGCTTTTGCGTTTACCTCAGAATCAACATCAACATTTTTAATGCTAAAATATAATTAACGTTAGTTAATCTCTATTTACGGCTAAAATCAGGTCCATCTGCGTGTAAATGTGTTTTTCTTTTCACCACATCATGTTTGTTTGGTCTAACATGGTAAATTAAATAAAATAAGGTCATGTAGAAAATTGGAAGTAACCGCGACGCGAGCTCGTTTTTAACCGAACAGATGCCGTACTCGCGAGCGGCACCACGTGACCAATAAGAAATATTAATAATATATATATATATATATATATATATATAAATAATGTATATATATTATATAAATAAGCTGTGATATAAACATTTAATAAAGTTATTAAATTTTTATTAAAATTCATTGACATTTTAGGTTTTTATACTACATGAAGAAATTAATACATATTTATTTGATTTTTTTCGGGCGTTTTCGCAGTCTACTTTGTTCGGCGACCGCTCACGCTTCTCGCGTAACGTTGCGCAAAAAAGCACCTGTAAAGTTAAGCGAAAATCCACGCAAACCCACGAACCAGTAGGATAAAATGTATGGTTGTCACTGATCTCGAGACAGTTTTATCATTACATTAACATTCTTAATTGTGCATATGTTGCTCTTCTAATCAAGTACAATTACTGCATTTACACGGCTTTACCCAGTCGATGTCCTCAGCCTGCTGGGTTTCCATTTAATTTACCTCGCTTCTCCCAGCACTACTTACAATTTCCATTTCCTCAACCTATTATTAAAAACAGGACTGCTCATTTTTATTATTTCATAATATATAATAAAATAGGGTAATATTACTTTTATTATGAGTCACGTAAATATTAATATATAGCCATTTTGAGAATACGTAAATCTCGATTTCTCATCCATCAAATACGAGGACTTTTAGCTCTGAGATTGGAGACTTGTATTATAGAAATAACCATGGACCGGAAGTCTGTGTTTGGTCCTCTGTTTACTTTTGCACTGCTGAGTCCACGTGAATACAAGTGCGTATTTCAATAACTTCTTAGTTATTTTCCGGTGTAAAATTTATTTAGGTTAATTAAGTGGATAGATAACAATTCATGCTTTGCAATATACACTGCGTATTGCTAAATGAATAGAGCTTGATAGTGATATAATCATTCAAGGTTATTCTTTGTTTGAAAGCATACTCAACGTTTAAAATTCATTTAAATATATACTTTATTAAATATATAGGCTATACATACCTTTAATATATAATTGTTTTTAATAAGATATCCTGGTAGTTGACTTTTCAGTCGGTGATAACTGAGCCAAAATGACATTATTACATCTGTTAACATTATATCTTAATCTATTTAATAACTACCCTGCAAAAAACAACCCCAGCTCAAACCAACTTAGGCTGGTTGGCTGGTTTTAGATGGGAGACTAGCCTGGTCTTAGCTGGTTTAAGCTGGTCCGCAAGCTGGTTTTGGCCACATTTCCAGCTGGTCTAGACCAGCTAAAATCAACAAACCAGCAGGGTATTCATAAATCGTTTCACAAGTATACCCATCTATGTAAATGCATCACGTTAATGCATAAAAATGTTCATGCTTTATGTTGCAGCAGCATTTTAGATATGTGTACTATAGATATGATAGATATTATATGATTGCATGTATTTTTGTCATATATATATATATATATATGTTTTACATAATATATAAATGTGTGCTGTATATATAAATACAAACAAATGCGCATATATATATATATATATATATATATAATGGTGTGTCACTCAAGTGTTATTAAGTTGTATGCAATTAAATTAGGAAAAATATAGATAAAAAGAAAATGTTCTTGTTATTTTATTATAATTCTTTTTTCACTATGACACGTGGCATAAACCTAGACTGCAGCAAAAGTAATGAACTACTTCTCTTGTCATTGTTTTTTGCAGTGAAGGTCTGATGTGACCTCAGTCATGATGTCTCTGAGATGCTGTCAGAAGATGTTACTGAGACTGTCCACCGTGGAGAGCTGCATGTGTTTGAGACGCTACACTAGAGCAGCTCAGGGTCACAGGAGGGTGGTGATCACTGGCATTGGACTCGTTTCTCCCCTTGGGACAGGAAGTGCTCTGCCCTGGCAGCGTCTGATTGATGGAGAAAGCGGTTTGGTTGCTTTAGACCCAGAGGAGTATAAGACAGTCCCGTGTAAGGTGGCGGCCCGCGTGCTGCGAGGAGATAAACCTGGAGATTTCAACGAAGAGGCATTTGTGTCCAAAGGAGAGATCAACAGCATGTCTCCAGCCACGGTTATGGCCATCGGTGCTGCTCAGTTGGCTCTTGAAGATTGCGGGTGGTTTCCTAGAAGCCCCGAGGAGCAACTGAGCACCGGTGTGGCAGTCGGGATGGGTATGGTGTCTCTGGAGGAAATCGCTCGGACGGCCTCTGCCTTTCAAACGCGTGGCTACAGCAAAGTCAGTCCGTTTTTTGTTCCTCGCATCCTGGTCAACATGGCCGCAGGACACATAAGCATCAAGCACAAACTCAAGGGTCCCAATCACGCCGTGTCCACCGCCTGCACCACAGGAGCTCACGCTGTCGGAGACGCTGCCCGTTTCATCGCTCACGGTGATGCCCAGGTGATGCTCGCTGGTGGGACAGAGGCCTGCGTCAGCCCGCTGTCCATCGCCGGCTTCGCTCGTGCTCGGGCCCTCAGCACCAACTGGAACCAGGAGCCCAGACTCGCCTCGCGCCCGTTTCATCCAGACCGAGAGGGGTTTGTGATGGGAGAAGGGGCGGCTGTGCTCGTTTTAGAAGAGTACGGACACGCAGAGAAGAGGGGTGCGCGGGTGTACGCCGAGGTGCTGGGATATGGGCTCTCTGGAGACGCCAGCCACATCACAGCTCCAACCGCTGATGGAGATGGAGCCTTTCGGTAAAACTGTTAGCACTGCTCTCAAACTCAGTTCCTAGAGGGCCACAGCTCTGCAAAGTTTAGCTCCAACCTGATCCAGCTAATCAAGGTCTTCAGGATCACTAGAAACTATTTGAAGCTGGTTGGAGCTAAACTCTGTGGCCCTCCAGGAATTTAGTTTGAGACCACTGCCCAGTAGCATAGATAATAAACACAGCACTATTTTGATTGCAATGTAACACAGCACAAATGATATAAAACCTTATTTGATGACAGGTATTGTTCGTATCTAAAAATATTACTACCATAATAATACATTTTACATTATATAATAATGTAAATATAATAATAATAATATATAATACATTACTAAAACAAATGGTAACCTAAATCAAATCAACTTATCTTAATTTTTTAGCTTAAGCTGAAATACTAAAGTAACTAAGACTAATTAATAAATAAAACTAATACATTAAATTTAATACTTTCGAGTCTATATATAGTCATAGTTATATATTTAGACAGAAAACCCTAATAAAATGGCAGAACAACAAAATTACAAAAAAATGTAAAGAGAACTGTAAATTCTAGCGTAGAATCTAATTCAATATTCGGAGAAAAATTGGGTATCAGTGATACTAAACCTAACCTGATGAAAAAAAACATGAGAGGCCGTAGTTTGTGTAATTTTTTTAGGTACGATGTGCAAAGTTGATGAATCATAAATGAATTTTTATTACTATATGTATTACAATTTCTATTACGTTTAATGTCTAATATATATATTAAATCTGTAAGAAATGTATTTAAATTAAGCGAGTGATGTCCAGTTTCAACCTGAATTTTTATTTAAAGTTTTTTTTTATTTTTTTATAAAATATTCAATTGGGGCATGAAAAATACAAATATAAGACACAGTTCAAAGAGCATTTTGACTAATCAGAAATAAAATATTTTCACTTTTTTTTTTTTTCATATATACTTCATTTTAGTTTTGTGAAATATAACGTAGGCAGTTGACATTTCAAACATAGTATTTGTAGGCTTAGAGATTGTTGCAGGCATCTAAAAGCGATCCTAAATTCTTCCGTTCAGCTCAGTCAGTCTAAACTAGACTTCTGCTGCTGTGTTTCAGGTGCATGTCTGCTGCTCTGCGTGATGCAGGAGTGTCTCCTTCAGACGTGACGTATGTCAACGCTCACGCCACCTCCACACCTCTTGGAGACGCCGCGGAGAACGCCGCCATTAAGAGACTGTTTGAGCAGCATGCATACTCGCTGGCCGTGTCCTCTACTAAAGGAGCGAGCGGTCATCTGCTGGGAGCTGCCGGAGCGCTGGAGGCCGCCTTCACCGCCCTGGCCTGTCACCACAGCATCCTGCCGCCCACTCTCAACCTGGACCGCACCGAGCCAGAGTTTAACCTCAACTATGTGCCCTGTACAGCACAGACCTGGAGCTCCAGTGGACGCAGAGTCGCTCTCACCAACTCATTCGGCTTCGGGGGTACAAACGCTTCTCTGTGTCTCGCGAGCGTGTGATGACTGTAGTGCAGATGGATGATTTCAATTCAAATCCACTGGTATTTCATTATGCAACATTAAAGTTGACATTCAGTGAAACAAGAAGCAAATGTAGGGTGGGATTTGGTCAATGAGGAGTTGATTGAATGGTTGGTGACATGCATGTGAGTGACAGAAGAGATGCCATCGAAGAGGGAGGGGAAGTAAGAATTGTCCATTTTGATTTCATAGTGACTTTAAATGTAATACATTTTTCATAGATATGGCTTTTTTGCTTGTAATGCAAACCCTCACAGGGAGAAAAGAATATTATTAAAACATATAGACCTAATCATTTTTATCAGCGGTTAAAGTTTGTGTTGTAATCTCAATAAAAAGAAGTTTATTTTTTAAGACCAAAAAGATTTCTTTGCATTGTGACCCAATTGGGATCCTTTGTAATGTGAGGATTTAATTGTAATATATTGTTACACAGTAAATATATTTCAAATGAAATAATATGCAGTTTCGTAATTTTTGTGTTGAGGATGACATCTCATTGATATTAAAACTAATGCTCTGAAGAACATTACACTATTAAATTCTGCATCTCCTAAGCATTTAAGTGCCTTCAACTGGCTAAAAATGCTTTGCCACACAGCCGACTGTAATTGACAGTTGTGATGATTAGAGGGGCGGAGTTTCTACCATTAAAGCTGAAAGATGGACTAAAATATGGATAGAGTTTGCCACTGAAAGACTGACCAGTAAAAGAGTAGATATGAGAGCTGGAATCCACATCATAAAAGGAGACCAGTCCTTTCTCATAATCCACAAACACACTGATGCGCTGCGGCCTCACTCTTAGAGACAGAGAGACAGAAGGACTAGAAAGAGCTGCATACTGACTCTTATTTCTCAGCCACACGGTCCAGAATCCATCCTCAGGACTCAGAAAGATTTTTCCCTTCCTTTTAATGGATTCTCTGGCCACTCCTAACTCCCATTCAGTCTTACCCTTCACCTGCACCTCAAAATAAAACTTCCCTGAGGAGAATCCCTCCTGTGCCAAGACATTTGTACAGTAAGTAAATCTTTTTGGGCTGTATGGGACCTGTTGTTTAACGTCTCCACATCTCACTTGTTTTCCATCGTAAGACAGGATGAGATCAGGATGAGCTGTATCAGGATCCAGAATCACATCCACTGAGGAAACAAAGAGTATGAATCACAACTTTAGAGTAGACAGATTTTGAGATTATGATTTTTTAAAGAGCCCCTATTATGACTTTTCTTGTATTACCTTTCATGTGGTGTTTAATAAAGCTGTTTGTGAATGTAAAAGGTTTCAAAGATCAAAGTGTACAAAAATAGTTATTACCTAGAAAATAAAAGAACAGATTCTGAACTGTCAAAATGAGTCCTCAGTAAATAAAGTCTTACTGCCTGCTTGAAGCTATATAAGTTTGTACAAGTCTGTATAATGCCAGCATGTGGTCCTCAATGGCTGCCTGTGAACATCGAACTGTTTGTTTCATGTTTATGCGTGCTGAGGGAACATCAAATGCTGAAATTTAGTTATGGTAACTGACGTCTTGTTTCTGACATGTGCTCGAAGTACCAGACCAATCACAGCAGACTGGGTCATCCGACTAATCAGAGCAGAATAGGCTCAAGGAAATGAAGAGTTTAGAGACACCGGATGCTTGAACAAAACCATTTCAGACACTGAGCAAAACACTGACGCTGGGAAAATTAAAAAAGATGTAGACCTATTGTAAGCAACTTCCAAAAGAAAATTAGAACCCTTTAAAACAGCACAATGGGGCATTTTAATATTTAATTCCTATTTTAATCAGAAATAAGAGCTGTGAGCATATGAGTGTAGATCAGACATCACTGTACCTGCATACTGCTGCATCCAGATCAGCTCTGTAGAGACTAATGACAATAAAACATCATAAGAATCATCTATTTGATCAATCAAAGACAAACAAATTGAAAAGCAAGTAAAGCCCAGCTAAGATTAGCTGTTTGAGATGCAGGCATGAAATTTCACACACACAAACACACACACACACACAGATGTCTGGTTTGCCATCCTTGTGGGGTCTCTCCATAGGTGTAATGGTGTTTCTACTGTACAGACTGTATGTGGTATTGTCCTACACCGACTTTCAAAAAACGTCATTCTGTGTGTTTTATAAGCTTGTTTCCCCATGGGGACCTGACAAATGTCCCCACGAGGTCAAAATTACTGGTATTCCTATCTTTGTGGGGACAATAGGTCCCCCCCAGGATATAAAAACAAGTCCACACACACACACACACACACACGTTGTGTTTACAACCCTAATCAATTACACCTGAAGCAGCTAATCAAGCTCTTACTATGTACAGAATACTTGAAACGCTCAGGCAGGTGTGTTGAGACAGGTTGGAACTAAGCTCTGCAGGACACCGGCCCTCCAGGATCAAGTTTGATGACACCTGTCCTACACCAACCCTACACCTAAACCTACCTAGGAAACTGTCTGCATTTTTACTTTGTCAGATACCCATGGGGACCTCAATTTAGGTCTCCACGTGACACAAGGATATATAAACCAAACCTCACACTAGGGCTGGGCCGATAAACATATCATATCGAATCGCTATTTATTTTATTTTAATACCGATGATAAACTCTAGGGATTTTTTTGCTCTATATGGATTAATCTAAGAGCCAATCACACAGCAGAACAATACCACAACAGCCAATCAGCGTGCAGCTTGCGCGTGTCGTGCACGTCAAAGTTAATTTCCTACTGCAATTTGAGAAGCAAGAG